>OU015496.1:90450740-90710740 GCA_907164885.2 Dolomedes plantarius | reverse complement strand
AGGTGAGCGAATCCAATAGGGTTAGTGCACATCAGCCTTTATTTGGAAACGCAAGGATGAAACACCAGCCATGTTAACAGTTTTAGACATTTTTAACAGCAAAATAAATAAATAAATAAATAAATAACAATAAGTAAAATTGTAATTATCTCTCTCAACAATGTAACACTTCTTTACTCTACGCCTTGCATCAGTTTTTTTCGCAGTGTTCAAGTACGGAAATCATTGCAATTATCGCAAAAAAAAGTGAATAATTTCTCTAAAGGACGTGAAGATGATTATCGGGGATGCGACCGTCACGAATGCTCAGAAATGTGAACACTTCTGTTGTGTGAGGCGACAAAAGGATCGATAATGCAAATAATCGGAAACAAAGAACAAGAAAAGGAAATTATAGCGCCGGAAGCATTTTTGATTGCTCTTTGAATTACTGTCGAAAATGTGTAATTCATCCAAATATTTTCTCGCATGTTTGCATTTTGATAAGGAATGCATAAATAAGTCTCCAGGAAAAATGCTAATGATTTTGAGTTTAAAAAAAAATATCGATCCATAACGCTTGCATGATTTTTCTTTTTTTTTTTTAAATTCCTTGAACTACCCTTTCTCGATATTGCTTATAATGAGTTTTACAATCGGAACTGTATTTTAAACCAATAGTTGTATTATCGGATTGGAATATCAAATCGATTTCTTTTATTCCGATAGTCTCTTTAACTCATAAGATTTGTAAACAAATTGAATTTAATTGTTTTGTCTGCTTCTGTATGTAAAACCTGGGCACTACAATTTTTAGGCAAAACGGGTTTGGTTTACATTTCTCTAAATTTAGATTGACTTAAAGTCAGAATTTTTTTAATTATCCTTTACACTTTTCATCTGTTATATTGAATTTAATTATTATTAAATTTGTGCCATTACTTCGAGATTACTTCGAGATTAATTAGAAAAAAAGATTTTCAATAATAATCTAATAATTAATGCATAAACATAGAAAACTGATAGCTTAGCAAACTAGGATGCCGTTCCGTTTTTCCAATTATATGCACGTAATTGCAGCAACATTGCATCCCTTAAATATAAATACTGAATTTTGAAATGGTAGTCTGGTGTTCTCTTTTACCAATTGTTCGAAATCTATTATCTAGCAGACAAACAAATGTTTTTCTTAACTTTATATGTCAGATGCCAGTTATAAAGCTTTTAAGCTTTCTCCAATGAATTCGAGCAACAGTATGGAATTTGTATTAGCTCACTCTATAGTTGTATCTTCACTGTTGCCTTGTATTTCCAGAGATGCAACCAGCTGACACGTAAAAACTAAAAATAATGCTTTATAACAGTGGTATATGTACATTACATATTTTAAAACCTCAACGTTGTCGTAGAACAGGGTTGAGCATCTCGTTGCTCACGAAGTCGCTGCTACTTTACTTTTTACATATTATTCTTAAGACTGCTGTGTATTAACCCTAATTGATTCGCTCTCCACAATGTTAACCTGTGGAGAACATTTTCCCAAGTATTGCCGACTTGGATTTAAAGAATTAAAAAAAAAAATTGTACTCCGTAATAGAGAAAGAAATTTTACACCCTGGGGCATTTTTTTTTTTTTTTTTTAAATGCAAATAATATTTTTAAATTCCGCTTATTTGTGGGGGGGATATGGTATAGTGTGTTTTAAACGCTCCTAAATTCCTCTAGTGAATTTATGAAATGAATCCTGTTTCAAGGTGCAGAAAAGTTCAGGCTGTATGAAAAAAAACTTTTTATTTGATTATCATCATATATGTAAATTGTAGACACATTTTCTCCATAGGTCAACATTGAGGTGAGCGAATCTATTAGAGTTAGTACACAGCAGGCTTTAGAACCCCCTCCCACCCCTCCCCGTAACGTTTAGCCGCGTGCCACCATTTTCAGCTCGTACACATAATGCACTCTTACTGAATGAAACTCAATCTGCATGTAGCTCTGTGAACGAGCTGAGCTGTTTCAGAATTTTAATCTGGGCTATTTTTACCACGTTTTTATTAACTCGCTTTCTTGTTTGTGTGTTTGTCCAGTACAAATCTTGCAGTCGATTTTTAACTAAGATCCCGACTAGCTAGACATTTTAAAGTTTTAGAATAGCTCAGAACACGATGGCAATGAATTCTTTTAATACTTTTAGCCATCTTTAAGCAGAATTGATTTCATTTTGAGTTAATTTTGTTTTGTATGGAAAGTTAGTTCGGAAAAAATCCACAAGGTGGCGCTTCGATCGAATTCAATGCTTGCACTTATGCGTAACGGCGTTTGACGGTTTTAAAAACAGAATACATGTGAATTTAGTTTGTTTACAAAAATATTGTGCGAAAAATTTTAAAAAAATTATAAAAGTTAGCAGTTTATAAAGTGTGGATAGTGGAAACGACTAAAAAGTGATTAAAATTAAATAAAAGAAAGTGAAAAAGAATAATTAAGTGAAGGTTTGTGCAATTAGTTTATATGATTTAACAGAAAATTTAAAAACGTGGTAAATAAAAAGTTCTTTTTATCTTGTAATTATTCTCAATAAGTGGATCAATTAATCTCGTGGTGCTTTATACATTTCATCCTTAAGTCCGTCATGTTTCGTTACGGAATAGGGTATAGGCTGAGAAATAAAATTTTTGTAAAGGAAATTTTTTTCCACTTTTTGTTTGGGACGTATAGATATACCATTTATTACATCCCATGAAAAGAATTCATTTTGAATTCTGGCTTATAGCGCTCACGGTGTAGCAAAAAAAGGTTGACACGACATAAAACTCATAAATGCAATGCCGTAGAAGCATTTTATCATTCAGCTCATGTACTATAATTGTCTTATGACATAGTTATTGTTTAGAATGCTGTCGATGAGCACATAAGCACAGAATTGGTCTATGATCGAAATGAAATCCTATTAGAGATACATATATATTACGTTGAAGTAAAACGTTCTAAATTAAGGGGGTCCAGGACACAAAATTTTTCAAATTTTAGAAAAAAATTATGTTTTTTTCCAATTAAAATGACTTCTACTTAAATCATGTTTCTATCTTAATTTGAACAGGAGATAGTAATTTTTTTGCAACATTCTAATAGTAGCCAATCTGTGTTTAAACCTGCAAATGCGTTTTTCTGCATGATGGTTTGCAGAACCATTTCAGAACCATTTCTCGTCTTTAAATTGTTGTAAGTCAAGAACCGTTAAAGATAAATGGTTCACACTTGGTTCAAACTTGGAACATATGTTTTTCAATTATTTTAATTTAATTTTGATTCAGCAAATTTTGAAAAAATATTTACTTTTGAAAATATGATTTTTTAAATATAAGTTACACCGTTTTTTTTTAAATTTTTACTCTATTTTCAATTTTTTAAAAATGAATATTTAAAAAAATGCTGAATAAGAATTAAAACTTATATATTTCTGTTTAATTAAAGGAAACATTTTTGAAATTTGACAAATAATATTTCGAGTTTTAACGATTTTAAATTACCCCATTTTTTTAAAAAATTTAACTTTTAAAATTTTTAAAAAACATTTATGATAAGTTTTTTTGATGGGATTTTGTTTACAAATTATATGGTTAACCATCACTAAAAAATTCAAAATTTGAATTTTTTTTTCTTTTGTTTCGTCGCATTCTATTGAAGGCAACAGCATGCGACGTTAGTGCAAAAAGTCACACAAATAATTCATGTTACGTTTTCGTTATTTTTAAGTACAGTGAGGGTTTAAATTACATACTTAATGTTTTGCTGACCTAGCTTTTAGTACATACCTTTCAAACGTTTTATCGTAAAATGTCACTTTGAAAACTTTCAAGTGTTTGCAACTATGATACTCATACTTATTAAAATAAAATTAAAAACATTTTTTTTATTTATTTACCTTGAAATGAAAAAAATATAAACTTAGAAGAAAATTATTCCGTGCGAAAAAATAGTCATAAAAAATTAATTGAAACTCTTCATATAAGAAAAAAAGGAAAAATGTTGAGAAGAAAAAGACAGCAGCAACTATTGTTCTTAAATTATAGGGTTCAGTGACAGTTTTTAGCGTGATTATTTTCCTTTAATCATGATGTTTATTTCATGATTCGTCTGTTTCAGAATGATGTATTCGAAGCCAATAATTTAAAAAATGTGCACATCTTTATCAAAATTTATTGAAATATTTTTATTATTTTGGCTTGGTGAGGATCTCATAGATGTATTAATAAGGAAAAGAAGAGCCGCACTATCGTCACTTAAAATTTAGTTACCTCTAGATTTTTGAACCAAGCTTTCTTCCAGCCTCTCCCAAAAGTATTCTATAAATAGCGTTCAGATGACCCAGAACTATTCTACAGTTTTCAGGTTAAGAACAACTGTATTAATACAAAAACTGTATTTTTACGTCATAATTGCCTTGTAATAAAATATTTCACAAACTGCTTTTAAAATACAATCACAATCATATGACAACTTGAAAAATAAATATTGAATCAAATAAACGAATTTCTTTCGTTATATACATTAAGGGGACTCTTAAAATGTCGAAAAGTGAAAAAACTAACCATTTTTTGCCATTTTATATCTTAAAAGTATACATAAAAAACACAGTTTTTAAAGGCAGTAAATGGATGAATGTTTCTTCATTTATTTCATATTATTTTACACCATAATAGGAAAAATTAATGCATATAGGGTCTTTCAAACTTTTAGGCATTTGTCGTGCACAAAATTAGAATGACAGATTGCATGCATGATTACAAGAGAATTTCTGCATGTGAAACAAAAATTTTAGTATCTTATTATACTTCAAAGTCTAGTTCTTACACTGAATTTTAAAAATATATATATTTTTAGCATTTTTATATTTTTAAAGCAAAACTACTTTGCTTATAGAAAAATGTTCAAAATTTTAGCGTTATAACATCTAGAAAAAAGTATTTTTTCAAGAAACAAACAAAAAAAAATTTCAGGTAGTCTCTTCTAACGAAACTACCAAAATTTACCTCTTTTGTATGTGTATATGTATGTGTTATGAATATATGTATCTATATATATTTATGCATATATATATGTATGTATGTATGTATGTATATATATACATATATATATATATATCTATATATATATATATATGTATATATATGTATGTATGTATATATATACATATATATATAAATAAATAAATAAATATATATATATATATATATGTATGTATGTATATATATACACATATATATAAATATATATATAATTTTAGAGCATTTTGGTACTTTTCTGTTTAACTGTTTACTGCTTGTCTAAGCGATACAGACTGGGTTTGGCATGCTGCCAAAAGTATTACTTGCGAGGACCAATGGACGGATAGTTTTAGCGTCTGAAATTTTGCTTTCCGAAGGACCGTTATGGAGGAACGTAATCCTGCAGTAAAAAGATGAAAATTTTAGTACTATACTTTGTATGTAAGGGGGAATTTCATATCTTATATTCATTTTTCCTTTTAATAATTTACGAAACGAGATTAAAAGTTGTAGTGAAAAAAATATATAAAACAACAATGAATACAAAGCAACAAGAAAGCATTTTCTATATAAAATTTGGCTTTCACGAATGAAGAGAATGAAACTATTTTTAATCTCTGTTCCCTTATCTTTAATTAAGATAGTTTTTTTTTGCATAACAATAAAAAGTTTATTCTATGACTCATTCAGACACAAGAAACGTCTAAATAATGGATTTATTCATACAGAACACAATTCCTTCTTCATTATATATTTAAAAAAACACATTTTACATAAATCAATAGTTTTCTTCCAATAAAAACCGTTTTGTTCACACTTCATTTTATTAATAAGTGTATATAAAAGCACTCGTCGAGATCACAATTTATTCAAATAGTCTTTCCAATCTGGATATCGTCTTGCATATTATAACTACATATCTTGTCATTACTATCACATATTAAGATTTAGCTCTTTGTAATCTCGGTGAATTGATCAATACTTTCCACTCCATTCTCACTCAAAAACAAAAGAAATAATCCTCGCTAGTCAGAGAAATGGATATCGAGATCTGAAGAGAAACAAATTAAAAATAACTTAAGAATTCAGAAAGATAAATGAGAAGGAAAAAATCCATAATGATTAAAATATGACAAACTGAAAAATGTAGAAAAGTTTTTCTATTCTTTATTGTTGAGAAATAACAATAATTTTTTACGATTTTCTTGATTTATTTTAAACTAGTTTGATGTATTTGTGTGTTTAAAATATATTGAAATGTTTTCCCTTGTTACGATAAATATGTAATACCTGATAAATTCTAAATGTATGAATTTGATTTAAATAATCTTTCTGGAAAATTTTTATCACTTCTTGTAATTAAAGTCAATATGAGAAATATAAAGTCAATACAAAGTAATTAAATTTCTTATAACTAAAGTCCTTTTGTTGCTTAAAAAATGTGTTTAGTGTCTAACTATTCGATTTATTTTTCCGAAGAAATTGTTCAAATAATTAATGTTTAGGAAAATATTTTTTAAATTTTAACACAAACTTTCTATAATTAAATTCCATATATTCCTTAAGAATTATGTTTGATTTATTATTTTTGTATTTATGTTTGCAACAAAAGAGTTTAAGCGATTATTTTTCTACTTTTTTTTTTACATTCTCTAGCTTAACGGCCTTTTCACATAGGAGTCCTTTGCGTTGCGTTGCGTTAAGGAAAAGATGACGTTGAGACTAAAATAAACCAATCATAGGCCTCCAAACGATTAGCAATGAAATTTTTAACGTCTATGATTGGTTTATTTTCGTCTCAACGTCATCTTTCCCTTAACGCTACGCAACGGACTCCTATGTGAACAAGCCCTAATACATTAAAAAGAAATGTATTAACACCTTATATTCAGTTTAACTTCAGTGATATACAATAATAACTAAATGCAGTACGTTTTGCAATGGATTTTACAAAAAAATTAAAATAAGTACGAATGTTTTGCTAACGCAATAAATTCTCTTTCCAGCCGCTTTATATTGATAAATACATTAAAATGACTCAACAAAACAATTGTACGCTTGCTTTTTAAATTTTTTACATTACTTATTGCTGTCTATTAGCCGACACGGGAAAGTCTATAATTTAACATCTTTACGTATGACATACCAGTAATACAAATTTAAATCTCCCTCAACTGATAAATTTATGACTTATTTAATAAAATAATTCTGAAGCTCTAAATGTTCAGATTTACAAATCCTTTTTCAGTTAACGTTTCAATTTATTTATAAGCGTCTGTGAAATAAATTACAATAATATCTGTACAATTTTAATACTTTATAGCCAACATAACATGTTTAAATTAGAACTTCTAATAAATATTTTATTATTATACTTTTCAATATTACTTTCTGTCACAATAAATTTATCAGTCCTCTCTACTTTTACAGAAAGATAGAAAAAGTCTTGGAAATCATACAAATGAACACCGAGAGGAATTTCTATAAATTTAGAATGAGCTGGGAATACATTATGGACTAGAGAGATACGACAATGAAGGACTAATACATGTCAGTTTGGAAAAATAAGAAGAGAAAATTACTGTAAATATTTTAAATTAATTTTTCTTTACTGAAAAAGGCTTACAACTTTTCTTGCTTGTAAAAGAAGTCACAATTATGTAGTGCTTTTAAGTAAATATAAATTTATAATACATCCTAAGACGCAAAGAAATGTAAAGTATAATACTCTTTATAAGAATTCCCAGTATAGTTCATGATATCATATTTTCAGCATCTTCTTGTTCTTCATAGTAAAATAAATTTGTCTTACTAAGCGCTTATATATTTCCTGTTGAGTTTGAAATAATAAGTGACGCTCACATATTTTCTTTTTTTTTCTTGCTATGGGAGGAAAATAATTTAGTTCATTTTTAAAAAAATCAGTAAATGACATAAATAATGCATAATTTCAAACGCAATATGTAGTGGGTTACGTTAGTTAAACGTGAACAAATGACTTTGATTGTACTCAGTTCAAGTATTAAGGATAGGGTGTATTTGAGTGCGTTTCTATATGTAGCGCTGAATATTTAAATGCACTTGTTAAAGTAGGCTGTGATTTATTGCCATGTTTGACTTGCACATTCGCAAAGCTCGGTGCTTTACGTCAGCACAATAGGATCACTTCCGCTAGTTCCCTTTTTAGTGTTTATTCCATGCACCGGCCTTGTGGACAACGCACGACAAGGATCTGTTGTCATCTCACAGGAGCGTCAACGCCTTCATGCCTGTCATGTCGTAAGTGTTGTTCACTGTGAGTGAGTTGACTTCAACGACTAATTGCTTCCTATTTGTTTTCCTGTGTGGACGAGCGATGTTGCCTTATGTCTAGAGAAAGTATGACTATTTAGTCTGGAATGTGTGATTTTGTATGATTTTGAGATCTAGGGGATGTTGCTAGTGTTTCCACTTAGAAGAAGAATGTTTACGTGCGGCCGATGTATGATATAACAACAGATGTAAAACGGGCAAGAAGTCCACGACGCAATAGCCAGTAGTAATCAAAGATGGGATTGAATAAGAACTATACAAACCTTCTTTCAATGACGAAGTTTCGCCCGATGGACCAAAGAAATGTGAATCAGATTGAATGTGTTGTATGAGAAAAGAAAAGCAGGGATCTTGCAAGTGTCTAGAGGCCAAAAACACGTATACGCCACGCTTCAAGGTCCCTCCTACAACTGTCAAATTCACTGATTATCAGGGCACCTGCACAAAAGTAGTTCAGGGAAAAAATTAATTAATAAAGCAGCATAAAAATTGTTGTAAAAAAATATGAGACATTGCGTTTGACCCAGTTATGATTTATTGGTAAATGAAAATTTTAGAAAGCACTTGTCATTCAATATGAAATCGTTGTAAAATTGCAAGTAGAATATGTATGGGGCATATGTATGGGGGATAACATTATATTTACGTAGAACGAAGATAATATTTCTTTGAGCCAAAGACTTCTGATTCCCTCTTAATTTGTTGTGAATGTAATGAAATTACATGGATTGGATTCTATTTAGAGACTGTACTGGAAACAATAACTACATCTATGAAGCACCTATAACTCCAGCCCCATGGAATAAATATGGGATGATGAAAATCGGAGTGTTATTCCACGTCTTTCACGTCCAATCTTAAAAGGATTTCTATCACTTTTCATCTATTAAAACGCCAGCTTAAGTGCTTCAAAAACAATTTAAATTTTTATTTCAAGGCATTAAGAGCTGTCTAATGAATGCATTATGGAAAACTAACTTAAAAAAACTGCCTTAAAGCTGTTTCTTTTCTCGTCATGTCGTCTTTCCTTCATACATATGTTATCTGATTATCATATTCATTCTTTATCCTAAGACTTTGCCTTTTTTTCCCCGCGGTGAACTTCTCAAAAATATCTTTGCAATTCCTGCTGAAACAAAAGAAATAATGCTCCGCAATCAAAGAAACGTGTATTCAAATGAGATGGGAATAATAATAAGAAAAAATTGTAAAGAAACTGTGCAAAAGCACTAATTACGAAAGGGAAAAAATATGAGTTCAATGACTAAATTATGACAGATTTAGAGAAAGTAAAAGAGTATTATTCTCAGTGTTGTGAAAAGAATTTTGTGATGAAAAGTTTTCGACTCTTGCCGTTTACTTTAAAATGTTGAGTAAATTGCTGAATTCACTAGAATCTATAATTAAAAGCGTTGTTGTGCTTTACAATTAATATGCAGATAGTTGTTTGTATCCGACTACGTTCGGAGCCCTTTTTTTTAAAACTGTACTTGCGAAAATTTCTGTTATTTTTCGAAGGAATATAACACCAAAACTCGAAAATGATGAAAAAATAGACATTAACTATGCAAATTTTTACAAAATTGAGGAAATTGGGTCGAAATTTAGCAATTTATTTTTAATAACGTCTCTGACTCTAAAAAAAAATATTATGCATATTACATTAACTTTTTTTTGTCATATGTACATAAGTACCTTCTAAGTGTAATGACCTATAAGCTAATATCTCAAAATCTAAAGAAAATACAGGTCATTATATGCAATTACATGTAAAATTTTAGTAATTTTGTGTGAGATTTTTTTTATAAATGTAGCTATAAATCAACAAATAATATACCTAGAACTAAATCTGTAATTCATTACGTTCTTAGTACTATGAAAAACATACGTAAAAATTTTCATAGACATACCATGGTTAGATTTTGAGTTATCGCAAGAGTTGTTTACATTTTTCATGAAAAAAAAAGTTCTTCAGAAAACACTATTAAAGTGTTCAACTTGTATTGAAATTCATACCTGCTTCTGATCTCTAAATCGCTCTAATTTCATTTCTAATAATCCTATTGAAAAAACAAAAGCTGATTTAGAAACATAAATTTACAATCTTTAAAAAATAGGGAATTAAAAAAAATTTCAGAATTTTCGTCAAAATCGATGTTTTAAACGTAGTTGGATACCTTTTAAACAGTTTAATTACATCTTTATGAATTACTTAAATTAATATTCATTAAAAATAAATTTTTTTAAATTCAAATTAGCTATTTCTTCTCTTGAAATTATCAAAATTTCAAGCTCTTCTCTCCCCATTGACCTTAAGGATGCTGTGTACTAACTCTATTGGATTCGCTCACCTCAATGTCAACCTATGGAGAAAATCTGTCTACTATTTAAAGCTGCATAAATGCTGATAATCAAGTAAAAAATTATATTTTCGGGTAGTTTAAACTTTTCTGCACCGTACAACAGGATTCATTTTATAAATTTCGGCCACCATAGGAATTTATGAGCATTTAAAATACACTATACCCGATTTTTTCCCTGAAAAATTTCAATTTTAAAATATTATTTACATTTTTTAAAAAATGCCCCAAGATGTAAAATTTATTTCTCTATTACGGAGTACAATTAAAAAAAAAATCTTTAAATCCAAGTCGGCAATCCTAAGACTCATTTTCTCCATAGGTTACCATTAAGGAGAGCGAATCCAGTAGTGTTAGTACACAGCAGCTTTAACAGTTAAAATTGTTGACCGTATGTAACGTTCATAAAATTTTTAATAAATAGTGCTGCTCCGTGTTTTAAATATAATGTAAACAATGTCGACTTGCACACGGAGAGTGAAAGAGAGAATGAGAGATAAGAAAAAGAGTACTCGTGATTGACCCAATACAAGTACGGTATTCATGTAGCAATAAACTCATAACATCTGTTGACCGTATTTAATGCTCAAAGAGAATCAACACTGTATGTTGCAACAGCAGGTTTCATAAATTTAAAATTATAGTAACAACAAAGTAGGCTAATTCCCTGACAGTGACAGAGGCACAACAGAGTGTACACGTAAGTGATTTAATATATGTAAGTATTTAGGTAGCAGTAAAATGTTTATAATCACTCTTATAAAAATGCTTATAAAAACACTAGCAGTTCAATACAAGATTAAAATCCGACCAGAATCCGCACGTAGATAGTTGGTAGTTTTGTGTAATTAGAGAAAAAACTGAAGGTTCACAGAATGAAACAGAATATGTGATAGGGTCTCCAGTAATCACACAAAAGCCGTCAGCAGTTTCGTCTTCCTTGCCGGAATCTTTGTCATGACAGCCAGAAAATTAAAGCATTTACATATAATTGGTTATTTACTCTTTTAGAATACCAAATTTCCCTTTGGACTGGAATTTAATAGAAATAAGTCCATTACCAATCCTATACTGTCATAGGCGTAGCGTGCTTCTAACTCTTTTTTTTTTTTTGGAGGGGGGGGGCATGAATTGAATTCAGTAATTCAGTTAGGGCCCTCCTCAGCGCATCGATTGCCGCACGGTCCTTAAAATATGAAATATTATGGTTTTTTTAAAATTGAATGACAATAGAATTGATGTTTGAGTAGTATTCAAAAGTTATACAATGAAAAAAAATAAATATAATACACATAAGATGAGAAAAAATGATATAGCATCGAACTTTGTTATGGATCATATCATTGTTAAAATTTATGTTAAAGATATAATCGGAATCTTCGGTTTCACAGTTTTAAAAAGCGGGAAAGAACCAACTTCCTTAAAAGTTTTCTACAATTTTCCGATTTTAACTGAACTTCTATGAACGTTTTAATTTACTTCAAGTTCAGTTGGGGGGCACGTTCCCTCCCCCCTCCCGACGATACGACTATGCATACTGTTGAGAAGCTAAAGCCATCGCGAACTTCGTGTCAAAGTATCCACTGTGCAAAAAACTAAGCTGATTATGAAACTAAAATTTGGGCAATATGAGAATCTATTTTTTTTTTCGAATGCGGAGGCACTTGTCGCTAGACATTTTCGCCCGTATGTATACCGCGAGAGTGCTGGCCATTCATTTAAGGGGGCACCTTATAGGTGGCTTGCACTTACCCCTTCAAGCCGGTCCAGTAATTTAGAACCGAGTCAATAGACGAGACCGGTACAATTGAACTCGCACCTCCAGAGCTAAATTTGAGAACTTGGAGGATATTGCAGCCACGCCAGATATATGAGAATGCATAAGTCATTCCGATAATTTTAGAAATAAAGCTCAGAGAAAACTGTCAGAATTTTGCTTTTAAGTACGTTAGAGGAAAATTGTACGCAAGTAGTCAATCGCCTTTCGAATAGCAAAAGTGATATAGCAAAGACGTAGCAAAAACTATTTGTTCGTCTTGCGATTTTTATTGTTTTAACCACAGTAAATTTCCGTTTTTACAGCTTCCCATGAACGGCGGTACGTCCAATCCTCTAACGAATACTCAACAATATTTTTCTCATGCCTGCTCTCCCATTTAGAATCTTTCATTTTGGTTGCAAGCTAAAGAATACTGGAATAGTGTCTTGATAGTTTCCTCGCGGCATTTAGGATACATAATACATTTTTCTATTAATCTCAGACTCTCGTTATTGCCTCAAACTGCTGCAATTCGATCCTGATAATAGATAATAATAGCTGCTAATTACTAAGTAGTATTTATTTCCTCGTCTCTCTTTTTTGTAGATGAATTTCTCGGACTGAATCTTGCAAAGTAGACCTAATTATAACTCTTTACATGCAAAATCTTCCTTTGAATCCGATCAAACGTCCACTTTCTCGAACTGCAACAAAAACACAAAGAACGCGATACAAAACAACCAACACGTGTTCCACGAGTCTTCGAATTTAGCTCTCGGCGTGTAACCCTACACTCGTTCTCGGTGTTCGCGATACAGACGCTTCTTTTTCAACCGTGTCTGAAAGGGCGGCGTATTGCACGGGTGTAAAAAGGGTTACAGATGTCCGGGGGCAAGGTCATGACGCGGGGGTCAACTTATTAGCTAATCAAATCCCGATGACGTCAATCGGGGAGAGTCTCCGCTTGTTTCCGGGTTTCCTTAGCGAAACGCGCAGAAGTTGAGAGATAAATGGTAGTTATTTTGTACATCTTGATAGATATTCTATCTTCTTGCGCTGCAATTTGTACCACCTTTTTTTTTGGTTCTTTGTTTGAAAGCAATTAAAAATTAAATTGTAGCACGCAACCATCTTTATTTATACTTTTTATTCTCCGTATTGTGACAATATACAGAAAAGGATGCGGGTTATCTTTTTTCAGATGGATAGGCGATGTTGTTGATTTTATGTATTATTACTTTTCTTTGAGGAAATTGCATATCGACGAGAAAAAATTTCGAAAAATTAGCCATTATTTCTTTATTTCTGCTTCCTTTTACTTTCTATTTAGGTAGTTAGAAAAAAAGAATTTGTCATTCTGCATAAATTGTGATAATATACAGAAAAGGATGCCGGTTATTATCTTTTTCAGATGGATAGGAGATGTTATTGTTGTCATTTAATATTACTTTCCCTTGAGGAGATTATATATCTATGAGGAAACAGTTTCGAAATATTGGCCATTATTTCTTTATTTTTGCATCCGTTTCCTTTCTGTTTTTGTAGTTATAAAGACGGAAGTTGTTATTTTGCATAAATTGTGACAATATAAAGAAAAGTATGCGGGTTGTTAACTTTTTCAGATGGATAGGAGATGTTGTTTTCATTTATTATTAATACTTTTTAGGAGATTGTACATCGATGATAAAAAAGTTTCGAAAAATTTGTCATTATTTCTTCATTTTTGCTTTCTTTAACTTTATATTTTTGATAGTTATAAAGAAGGAAGGGAGTTGTTATTTTGCATAAATTGTGACAATGTAAAAAAAAAGGATGCGGGTTGTTAACTTTTTCAGATGGATAGGATATGTTTTCATTTATTATTACTTTTTTTAGGAGATTGTACATCGATGAGAAAAAGTTTCGAAAAATTAGCCACTGTTTCTTTATTTTTGCTTCATTTACTTTCTGTTTTGGTAGTTACAAAGAAGGAATTTGTCATTCTGCATAAATTGTGACAATATACAGAAAAATATGCCGGTTATTATCTTTCTCAGACTGATAAGAGATGTTGTTGTTTTCATTTATTATTACTTTCCCTTGAGGAGATTATATATCTATGAGAAAAAAGTTTCGAAAAATTAGCTATTATATCTTTATTTTTACTTCCTTTTACTTTCTGTTTTGTTATATAAGGACGGAAGTTGTTATCTTGCATAAATTGTGACAATATAAAGAAAAGGATGCGGGTTGTTAACTTTTTTCAGATGGATAGTAGATGTTGTTTTAATTTATTATTACTTTTTTTTGAGGAGATTGTACAGCGAGGAGAAAAGTTTTGTAAAAATTAGCCATCATTTCTTTATTTTGCTTACTTTAACTTTCTGTTTTGATAGTTATAAGGAAGGAAGGGAGTTGTTATTTTGCATAAATTGGATGGATATCGGATGAAGACAGAACTTGTAAATTGAAGTTTTAGAATAAATCGTCTTATATACCTTATCTACGATTTTTTTAGTTTTAGTGGTAGTAAAAATTAATAAAGAGTAAATATTATTTTGCATATTTTGACGTATATTTTACTTTATCTTAAGTTATTATCCCCTTCAGTGAAAGTGAAAGCAGAGTTCCTGAGTCAAGTAAAGTTTTTACTGTATAACCATATTTCGCTTTAACCGTACTTCATTTTTGTAAAGTATTTTTAAATAGACTGTTTGAAATATAATTTTAAATAAGGTTTTAACAAGCGGAGAAGAAAGAAAAGTTCAGGATTTATTAGACTATGTATTACCTTCTGTTTTGTTCTAGTTTTTAATGGACGAAACTATACTTTTTTTAAATTTAAGCGTAGATTATAGCACGGCTTACACCAGATATATGATTATTTTACTTAAAAGAATTTTCTGTTTCATGGTTGTTTTATCACAATACAAAATTTTCAAAAACAGTCAGGGCATCATAAGTCAAGTCATATTTCCCATGAATACATATTTTATATATCATATATTTACAATATATTTTTCCGTCGTATGCGAGAATTATTCCCAATAAAAAAAATTATGAAAATGAAAGTTTATTTTGTAAACAGTTATATAATTTTATGATATTAATAAACAGAAGAAACATATGGCAGATAAATTTAACTGGTTAATATAAACATACTTTGATCATTTATATTTTCAACTATTTTTCGTTAGTTAAATTTTGCATGGCGACACCTGTTCGATACGAGAGAGCAAAGAGTACTTTAAATAGGATATTTTAATTGTTGAGAATTTTCCTTGTATCGCACGACTGGGTATCATTTTCGTACGAATAAACATCGTTTTCTATAACGTCTTTAAATTTATTTTCAATAGCTGTTCATTTTTGAGTAAATTATTTGTAATTTAAATTTTTACTTATACGTACAGATATGCGAACGAGTATAAATTTCCACAACGCCCTATTTTTTTATCATTAAAATTTTTTCTCGGTGTAGTTAATTTTTTCCCATAAAATTGAAATTTTAACAGATAAAATTTAAAACGATTTTAAAGAAATACATTTGATTTATTTAAATTACTTTTAAATAATATTGTGTGGAATTACCTCTGCGTGTTACCTTTATGTGTTGTTGTAAAATGTTAATAAAAGAGGTTTTTTTTACATTTGCAAAAAAATTTACCCAAATTAACAAGCAAAGTAAAAATCTATAGCTACGTATTTGATTCTGGGAAAATCTTTTTCAACTTTACTTTTTTACATAAAATGCAAACATTTTCAATTGAAGGTAAAGTTCTATGTAGTTCAGCCCTACTCATTTGCTTCCCAAACATTACTGGATTCCTTCTAACTGTTCGACAGCTATTTCATGGTTTCTTAACATAAATTTCATTGCAAACCTCTCTCTTAAAGAATTAGTTTCACAGATGATTGTATGTAACCATCTTTATTCAATGGTAACACATTTAGAAAAAACAAATTAAATAAATTGCATAATTAAATAAGGTGCTAAAACAGAAGCATTTAATTTACACTGCTGGCCACTGTAAATGCAACACCCTGAAGGAAACATGCAAATAACATGAAATTTACAGCATGCATTAGCGGAGGTGAGATATGCAAATGATTAGAATTTCAGCGCAGACGCACATCACACGCGCCTCTGGCGCCACTTGAAAGCGCTATTTAAGGCTTGAAGATTTCGACGATTTCAAGATCGGCAATTGTGTTTTTCTTGTGGTTTTTTCAAAAAAACGATCAATTATGCCTCGTCGAAAACAGCGATCATCTTTTCATCAAGTATCCGAGTTCGACAGAGGAAGGATAGTGGACTACCGAGATTGTGTATTATCTTTCAGGGAAATCGGTAGTCGTGTTGGACGAAACCAAACAACTGTAATGCGGATATGTGATCGTTGGATGCAGGAGGGTAGGACGGACCGGCGTGTTCGATCGCATCCACCTCAGCGCACCACTTCACGTGATGACAGGCAAATTGTGCGCATGGCAGTGACGGATCGCTCAGTCACATCACGAACCATAGCACAGCACATGCAGTCTGTAACGCATCATCCAGTGTCTGCGCGTACCATTCGACGCCATTTACAGCAGAGTGGTCTGTCCGCAAGACGTCACTTGCTTTGTCTACCCTTGACGCAGAACCACAGACGTCTCCGCCGCCAATGGTGCGATGACAGAAGGATGTGGACGGCAGAATGGAATGAAATTGTCTTTACTGACGAGTCACGCTTCTGTCTGCAACACCACGATGGTCGCATTCGAGTCTGGAGACACCGTGAAGAGAGGATGCTGAACAGCTGCGTTATGCACCGTCACACTGGTCCTGCACCGGGTATTATGGTATGGGGCGGTATTGGATATCACTCTCGCACACATCAAGTACGCATTGCCGGTACTTTAAACAGCCAGCGCTACATCTCCGAGGTGTTGGAGCCAGTTGTCCTTCCTTACCTTCAGGGCTTTCCCACAGCCATATTTCAACAGGATAATGCACGACCACACGTGGCACGCATTGTCCAACGGTTCTTCGTCAATCGCCAGATTGAATTGCTTCTCTGACCGCCTCGCTCTCCGGATCTTTCGCCGATAGAAAACACGTGGTCCATGGTTGCTCTACGATTGACCCAGATTCCATCCCCAGCTGCCACAGCAGATCAACTTTTGCAACGTGTGGAATTTCGTCTATTTTCGTTTAAAAAATATAACTATAATACACTTTTTCCATTTAAAATGTATTATAACAGCATCGCCCTTTTTTAGAAGTAGTTTAATGATCACAATACCAGGCTTCGATGAAATAATGTAGTAATCCATTCTCTGTACATTACAAATTGGACAAGATGATATGGAGCTTCTCTTTTAAATTCTACTGAATTTTAGCTGAGAGTTATTACAGAAACATTTATTGGAGCAGTTTCCTACTCATAAAATACTCTTAAAATACTCAGGTAAAATACAGTTAATAATAAAATTTTAATTTCAGAATATGGGGTAGATAATAAACTCATACAAAATACACTGGTGTAAGAAATTACGAGAATTTGCAGACTTGGTCGATTATCTCTAGAACTACTGTACCGATTTTAATGAAATTTGATATGTACAAAGACATTGATACAATACAAAACAAATAACCATTCAATAATTGTAATATACAAGAATGATCGTGCGAAACACTCGTTGGAGTCGGAAGGCATGAAACAGCGGTTGCAGAATAAACAAAAAAATGGGTTAATAGATGGGTTAATAGGTGGTATGGTCCACTCTTACAGATATACAGGTCTCGCAACGTGATTTCATACTTGAAATAAGGCAGTTTATCATTTCCTGTTGAAATTTGTCCCACTGGTTCAGCAACGCTGTTTTCATTCCCAGGATGGTTCACGGAGGGGGTTTGCGAGTTGCAATTGCCCTACCCAGAGCGTCCCAGACATGCTCTATAGGGTTAAGTTCTGGAGATCTGGTTGGCCAATCCATCCGACGAATATCTTCACTCTCTAGAAATTCGTCGACCAGAAGATCTCTATGTGGCCTCGCGTTATCGTCCATTAAAATGAACTCAGGGCCAACTGCACCCCTGAAAACGCGAACATAGGGCTCCTAGACCTCATCCCTATACCTCACACCAGTCACAGTTCCTCTTTCAAAGACATGGAGAGGTGTGCGACCATCCAACATGATGCCTGCCCAGACCATTAAACCTCCTCCGCCATAATGGTCGATTTCGCGGACATTGGAGGGTAGGTAGCAGATCCCTGGTTCTCTCCATATGAATAAACGGCGAGAATCGGTGTTTAGGCTGAACCGGGACTCATCATTGAAGAGGCCGGTCACCCATTGATCCATACTCCAATCTCTATGCTCTCTGCGCCATGATAAACGGATTATCCTGTTCGTAGAAGTGAGCGGGACGTAAACAGCATGTCTTCTTGCAAACAACCCTCTCTCATGAAGTCTTTTGGAAACAGTCACCCTTGATACACGGGTTCCTGTGGCTGCATACAAGTCACGAGAGAGCTGAGAAGCTGTAGCACTCCTGTTACGCCTCGCTATAATCGACAAATGGCGATCTTCTCTGACTGTCGTGGCTATTGGATGACCTTGCCTAGAATTCTCTCGATGGATCCGGTATCCTGGAACTGTTTCCATAAGTTACACACGACGCTGGGCGTTAAATTGAACTTTCTACAAATTTGGACTTGAGATTGGCCTGCATCTAGCCTTCCCATAATTCACCACCCCATTCCATCATCTAAACGTTGGTGGTTAGTTATTTTTACTGTTACAATTTGAAATTAACCGATTGCTGCAAAATAACACCAAGAAATTTGCCGAGGTGTGCTAGCGAACGAAATGCGTCTTAACTTACGTGCGCTTATAAAGCCTGTTTCTCTACTGGCTCCGTCTACATACACGTGTACGCTTATGTATTTCACGTACAAGATTTGAATTTTTGTCTAGAAAAAGTGGTTTTACATTCAGTTCAGTTCTTTTCATGAAATTCGATAAAATATGCAAATTCTCTTACTTTATTTCACCAGTGTATAATTTATTTATGCCTTATGAACGAGATTAATATACTACCACAGCAACGATACCATATACAAGTTGTTACTGAAAAATCTCTTAAATCCTACTCATAAAATAGTCTTAAAATACTCAGATCAAAATACAGTTGGTAATAAAATTATAATATCAGACTATGGGGAAGACAATAAGCTCATACCGAATATAATATATTTGTGCCTTATGATTAGTATTCTTGTTCTACGTCGTGAAGTATACCAAACACAAATTGTTACTGAAAAATCTCTTAAATACTACACCTAAAATACATCTAAAATACTCAGGTAAAATACATTTGGCAATGATGTTAGAATTTACGAATATGAGGCAGACAATAAGCTCACATTAAATACATTTTATTTATTCTGCATGATATATTTTGATATACTACCTCTGCAACTATGCTGAATACAATATGTTGCAGGAAATCCTCTAAATACTACTCATAAAATACACTTAAAATACTCAGGTCCTGTACAGTTGGTAATGAAATTGTAATAACAGAATAAAAGGCAGACAATTGGCTCATACAAAATATAATTTCTTTATGTCTTATGAACGATACTGATATACTACCTCTGAAAAGATTCCAAATACAAATTGTTTATTGCAAAACATCTTAAATTTTCTTTTCCTGTATGAAAGCATTGTACAAGGGATAAGCATTGCCGACGATTTGAGAAACTTCGTATTACCACATACAAGCCCAGAGATTAAAAGAAACATAAAAAAATCAATCATTTAATTATTTGCTTACATTTACCATTTCTACTTTTAACCCGGCTGTATATTGACCTGTTACTTATAATGACCTCTCCAGGGAAATAAATCAAATGTCCGTTTCAATCATAGACCATTTGTACCGGCAATCGAGTCCTTACTAAAAATCTCCTCAACTTAATTGAATAGCATTATCGTGAGTGATAGCGCGATCTGGAGCTCTATAATTTGAGCTTTCACGTTTATTCGCAACATAATGGATGTCCTGGTTACAGTAATTTTTCTAATGTACGTACAAGAACATTCATAGCGTTAATTGATGGCGCCCGGGTGCAATTACAACGCACAGCCGTCGTTCATGATGTAGTGTTTGTGATTTTTGCATCAAGGGGGGATTTTCCGGTTAGATAATGTTTCCTTGTTTCATAAATTACTTAACACGCTTAATACTCTTTAATTTATGTACGAGCGTAATTTTAAGGTACTCTCCTGCTTTCAAAATTTTAGAATTATTGCTGTAATTAATGGACAAGCGAGTTTTCACGCGTTGTTTCGTAATGTTTGCTGAAATAAAACAATCAAAGCAACTTGTAAGAATATAGCATTTTTTGGGGGGGGAAATATTATTACCTATTAAGTAAGTACTGCAATTTTACACATATTTAGTGATCAATATCGCTGAGTTTCAGAAAAATACCACGTAATGGTTCTGCCGCAGGAAGCGGATATAGTATGCCCTAATTCTGTTATAATATGTCTAATCAAGATCTTATATAATAATATGTAAAACTGACCTTTTTTGTAAAATATTGTATAATAAATGTTATTATTTTTATTTATAAACGCATAGTTCACTTTGGAGTTCACCTCCCAAATTTTAAACAACGCAAAGGGGTATCTCTGGTACCCCTCATAACACACACACATATATATATATATATATATATATATATATATATATATATATATATATATATATATATATATATATATATATATATATATATATATGATGTCCCAGTTAAACGTTTCAGAACTTCTACGAGGGGTAGGGTGCATCCTGACGACTCGAAATCATATAGCAATGTGGGGTCGGAAAGCCAAATTATTCAAATTTGGCGTATATAGAGAATTGGAAATAAAAAAATACTTCGAATTTTACAGTTTTTTGTGTTCAAATTAGTGAAAAAAGTGTGAAAGAAGGAAACTTATAAAAAAAAATCAGAGAGCTATTTATAAGACATTCTTCAATAATTTATTTGAAAAATCCAACATTGAACCAAGAACCACATAAAAGTGAAAATATACGTGGTTTGGCTACCATTGTTATATGTGTTCCAGTATTATAAACACTAAAACAGTAGGGGAAAAAATTGTTTCGTTTAGTTATAGCGTTTTAAAACTAATGCTAGTAAATGGTTTGAAGAACTTTTGTAATAGTATACCTTTTGTTTGTGAAACTTTTGTTTTAAAATTCTTTTGAAATACTTCTAAACGCAAGTTAGTTGTAATTAGTTTGGCAACTTTCCCAGCGATTGTAATGTTTTGTTCAGAGGACATTTTAACAATGCAGATATCTATTTTTTCTGGTTTCGTAATACATGTTCTATCCTAAATATGTACTGATACTTCTTTTCCAATTCAAACTCAACATAAAAAATATACAGTTCAGATTTTCGTTTTAAATTAAAACATTGAAGAGGTTTTCAGTGGTTATTTTTATTATTTAAATTTGTAAAATGCATTTAGATATCTAAAAAAATCAATATTTTTTTTTTTGCATACAAAACATCGAGATTTTGGAATTAGACGACTTTTAGAGCTTTATATTTTATTCAGGAGATAAAAATTGAACATTTTTTTCCATCAAATTCCTGTCTTACCTTTGAAAAAATTGGCAACGATTCGAATGAAAATGGTTCAAGATGTGAATAATTTCAGTTTGAAGCGTATTTTAAAAAGGTTATTAAACGCAGCTTAAAATTAATAACTTTGGAATGAGCAATATACTATTTACATATTTCCGCATTCTGAAAAACATTAATCAGTCGGTAGTTACTGATATTTAAACAAAATATTAGACCCATGAATTAAAAGTTAAAATTACAAGAAACAAACCTTAGTTTTAATAACTCTGAAAATTGCTATCTCTCCCAACTGCTTAAAACGTAAGCAATTAAAACGTGAATTAAAGAAAAAGAAAAAACTTGAATATATTACAGCAAAAAAAAGTGATGTTTTTTCATCTCGTTCTATTTATATATATTTATCAGTCTGCTCTTAGATTAAAGGGCGTCAGCATTCTATATCGAGATCGGTTGTTAGCTTTTTTCCTTCATTAAAAAAATTAATATTTCTGATTTTTCTTTTTTTAGAAAGATCACATTTTATCAATGATTAAAAAAAGAAAAATATGTGCTCGCATTTGCATGCAAAGCAAAATTGTGAAGAACAAAAATCGATGGTAAAAAAAAAATTCTCCGAAAAATCTGCGGAATTCTCTTTCATTTCATTGTTTGCTGCTTTAATTACTTTTCTAGCTGAACGGCCTTGCTTTCACAATAGTTAATGAGTTTGCTGTGGGTTCTTAATTAAAAGATTTTTCGAATCTAATAAAGTTTTATTAAGAATCGGCGTTACACCGCTAACGCCATCTCGTGACACATAGGAGGGAATTAATTCGCTGTGGTGAATGTATTTTTTATGAAGGAACTCGTCACAAAAAAAATAAATAAAAAAAATGAGGTTCGTTAAAGAAAAAAAAAGAAAGTAATTTCACCTCAATTATAATGTAGTAAGTCTAAATTCGGAAATAATACTCAAAAATCTATTAAAAGATGTGTAAAATATATTTTGAGCAGGAAATCTGTGTTAAAATCTGTTTACAAAAATCGGAAACCCAGTACAGATACACAAATTAAAATACATGTGTTGATATTTTAATCAATCTTTGGAAAAATTCAAAGGTAGCACCTTTTTATATTGGAGTGTTTCACCCGGCATTTGTTAAATAATAAAAAGTACATAAACAATCAAAAATTCCTTGTATAGAGGCCGTTATAATTTTAAAAGATCAATGTTGTATGATATTTTCTTGAATCGAAGCCAAAAAATTAAACATAAATGTATCCCTTGGAAGTTTTAAAAATAGTGCATTTTTATTATAATACTAGCTGAATACCAGTGCTTCGCTACGGAGTAGATTCACATTAAATACAACAGTCAATGTAAGCAATTAATTCCAAAATACAAAAAAATATATTTATAAAATAATCGTAATGTATATTTTTACAGCCAAAATAATGTAGAAGAAAATATTCAAATTAAATACAACAGTCAAAGTATGAAATTAATTTGTATGTTTAATATCCATAAAACATACTAATATGAATTAAATTTTAAAAAGTTTCCATCTCAATTAGTTTAGCAGTTAAATTTTATCTTTTACCGTATTTTAATTTTTTTTGTCAATTGCTGTTTGTCAATTGTCAATTTATTACGCACGTGACGCAAAATTAATTTAAAGTATCACAAAAAGAAAAGAAACCACGTTATCAGCATTTAATAAATTAAATTCTAAAAATTAATCTTTAAAAATTCACCAAAAGTCAGAAAATGGAGGTAAATATTCGAAAAAAGTTGTTCATTTTAAAGGAATTTTTATTATCTTTCTCGTGATATAAATTTTATAACCCTCAGATTATGATTTTAAATGCAAAATTTAAAAAAATCACAAAAACAGGTTAAAAATTTAATTTTATAAAATCTAAGAAAATATTTCGTAGTGCACCCCTACACTATAACAAGAATCG
The DNA here is from genome assembly GCA_907164885.2 of Dolomedes plantarius. Classification (NCBI taxonomy): domain Eukaryota; kingdom Metazoa; phylum Arthropoda; class Arachnida; order Araneae; family Dolomedidae; genus Dolomedes; species Dolomedes plantarius. The sequence continues at coordinate 90,686,700 of OU015496.1, read as the reverse complement.
TCATGCAAAATGTCAGCCTTTTAGGTCCACCGGTTTGGTTTTTGCGTAATCTGTCAGTCAGTCAGTCACGGAACTGTTTTATACATATAAATAAAAAAATTACCATATGTGTAATAACAATGTATTTACTATAATACGGGCAACAAAGTTTTTTTAATTGTTCAATAATGGATGTCAAATACTGATATTTAGTCATTTTTAGCAAAACCCTCACTGAAATTGATTTATCTATGAGTATATTTCCAAATTTAACTTCTATAAGTTCATTTCTGAAAATAATGACTCGTATAAGGAGAATGAGATGGATAAAGTAGCTATTTATAGTATTTCTAAATATTTGAAGTTTAATTGCCCAATTTAATATTTATAGGAACTGAAGTTTTTATTGACTCCATTTATTCAACTAAAGACCCCATTGTTTCCATTTCTGAATTTTTATTAATTATTCCCGATGCGTTTATATGTCTTTGTTGTACCTAAATGTAAGATTAGTAATAATGTTCCTGAAAAATTCCTGAATCGTATTAGTCTTTACAAATTCCAGATTTAAGAAATTTATTTAATTTAAAATTTATTAAATAGAAAAAATATTTTAGAATGAAGTCGTGATAAAATATTTCAAATTTTTCTTCAAACGCTTTCTAAGAAATTTGGAATCTTTGCAATTACAGTCTGATTCTCCCCAACTTCATGTTGGTCCTGTTGAAATTGTTTATGCTAGCAAGTTCTAGTTGAAGCCATATTATAAATACAACAAAAAAGTTTAAACAAATAATTTTAAAGGTTCTTTTGTTTAACCTCTAAGTCAATCGAGTGCCTGATAACTTGTGTTGCATGCAATGTGTCGCACGCAAAACATTCACTTGAATAGTTCATTTGTTACAATACCGGTAGTTTAGCAGAAGCGGTTTTGAATTCCGCTCTAATGGTCGATACAATGTTGCCCGATCTCTGGAAAGAATAATAATAAACTGCTGAAAAGCATATAAAAAATATTCAACACTGAAAATAAAAATCACTATCATCAAATGATCAAATTGAAATACACAATTGGAAAATTAAGAAGGACTGTGCGTTAATCTCCTCAATAACAGATGGTAAATATGAGAGCGAAAACCCTTAAAAATAGTACTCCCTCACATCTCCGGAATAGTTCATTTCTCAGGATATCGCCCTGCAATTCAGAAGACGTGGGTCCAAACATTTCCTCCTTCAAGCGGCCGTTATAGAATTAATGTATTTCATGTTAAAAGAATGATTACCGTAGTAATCATTTTTTCATTTAATTACTATGGCATATTTATTTCAAATGCCAGATCCTCCGACCAGACCCCAGAGGTTGTTAGAAATAGAATTATTTCATTTTTAAGATCTCCACTTTTTATGTTACACACACACACGTATATATATATATATATATATATATATATATATATATATATATATATATATATATATATATATATATATATATATATATATGTATATATATATGCATGTATGAGTTTAATAGCTGAAATATCCTCTTTTTAATGACTAAAATATCCAAAAAAGTTTTGAAGCACCAACACACATCTGTTGAAAACTCCGCAATTAACACTTAAGTGCAAGAGAGTTGTCCCCTGGGAGCAGAGTTGAGAGGGAGACACAGTTCCCTTTAAGGTTCATTACGAAGGCTGACAAGATAATTAAACAGTTTATTGCACTCTTTTTCTCTTAATCACATATTAGAACATTTCAACAGCTTCATTTATAAACGGAGGTGAATGAACAGTTTCGTGTCCATTTTCTGTATTTTTATTGCCGACTTCTATTCCATTGAAAGAAGGTTTAGGTATTTGAGACCGCTGTAAGAACAATAAATAAATGTGTTTTTATCACTCATAGCTTGATTTTTGCCTACACCAAGACCCTAAATATGTGAAAAACCAATAAATCTGAGTAATCTATATATTTAAGTTAAGATACTAAGTCAACATTTTGTGTAGTCCGTGAGAGAAAACTGCTGCATCAATTTACTTCATTTTGGTCTTAAACGAAACATTGTAATCTGTAGATTTGTCGAATTTGGTTTTTGTAACCGCAATTTCTATTAATTAGCGATAATTTACAATTAAAAATTGGTTTCCGCGCATGATCAGTGGCATGTTTAAATCTGGCTTTAGAAACTCACTGTTTCTACGCATGCTCAATGGAATGTTTCAATGATAAACACGTTTATTCCGAGGAGTCTCTCTAGATCTCTATCTGCCCTTTCCGTTTTTATGATAATTATGTTTAGGAAATATAAGATTAAACCTGATGGAAATTGTTTATTTCGCGCTGTTTAAATAGCGATGATTTACAATTAAAAAAATTGCTTTCTGCGCATGTTCAGTGGCATTTTTAAATTTGACTTTAGATACTCACTAGACCGCTTAAACACATTAATTTGATTCGGCGCATTATTATGATTTTCAACATTTGGCAATGATGTGTTGAGTATAATTTATGTATTAGTACATTTATTTACTATCTGGTGGTCATGTTTTGACGGGTACCAACTAGTCTGATCTTAAAAACCATAGATATCTATACACAAAGAAAACACACGCACGAAATGCAAATGAATAAACACGAAACAAACTAAAAAACAAATAAACTGCATGGGAAAATTGAAGCCACTGGGAAAATTTTAACATCTTTGCAGACAGGAGCAAGACAAATAAACGGTTACAGGCACTGTTTAGAGAGACTGTTAAATTTACAGCGAACTAGCTAAACATCTCAAAGCTCATTACTGTTTCAGACTGTATGTACACGCTAACTTTAGCTCAATGTTACATTTATCTTAATAACCAGACTTTATCAGACACTAACTTTTTCTTCAATAAGTATTGTTTGTTCTGATGATTTAATTACACCGCTAAACTTTCAAAGCTTTTTGATTTTATTAAAATATATAAACTTATGTACTCTAGAGATGCAGTATAAATTGAAAACATGTATAATATAATGTAAATTGTAAATTTGAGTAATAACTTTAATTATTTTCCACTTTTGCAGGGATCAGCTTTCTCAAAAGCTCCTCCGCACGCATGATGGGGCTGTCACCAGCAATCATCTGACATCGCACGACTGCACCCCATGAGAACAGCATATCGACGGTTGGTGAGTAAATGAAACATATTTCAAACCTGATTGCATACATATATTGAGAGTTGTTTCCATTGAATATTTGAGAGTTGTTCCCATTTTTCTTAGTGGTGTATTGAACAGATTTGGTCGCAACGCGACATATACGACACAGTCAAATAACCCCAGTTTGGGTTATTACACACTCCTAAATATTTTTATTCATCAGGGAAAATTTGGGATATGTGAAACAAAACACAAACATATTAATGTTAAAGGGGTTGTGTCCCAATCAAGGACTTAACACTCTTTACTCAATAAAAATAAAATTAGAAGAATTTATTTTTGTTGAGTAACTGACTTTACAAAATCCAGTTTTTTTCAAACATTTTTGCTCAAAACTACGATTTTGGACTTGACACTCTTTACACTGCAAACACATAATTAATTATAGAAACATATCATATAAGTAAGTACGATATATTGAGGGAAAATTCTAAATTACGGACCGATTCATTTGCAATCCTTTACAGACCTATTCAATCCTCAGATTATTTTTTTATAACCCTACATTCCTAGATTACTAAACAATCAAGGATGAGAACAGAAAAGATGGGGGAGGGAGAGCTTTCTTAGAATTTCAAAAATTGGAAACAAAGGTTTCAAAGACTTCTTTTCTGAAGAGTCATGAGCCGTAAAGGTGAAACGTGCCACAACGAAAAAGCCTGAGGTGTAAGGGAAGAACATTTCTATTTCCCAGACTATACAGTGAAAAGCTGCGAAAATGTTTAAGTATATTTATCCTTTTCCCTTCTTATAGTGAATTTTAAGGTTATAATGGTCTTTCTTGTTAGTTTTCACTAGTTTTGGTGATTTTAATGTTTTGCCGTGATTTCTTGCGTAATTGCTGACAAATGCTTGCAAATTTTTTCCTTGAGGCTATCTCAAATCAAAAGTATACCAACATCGACCAATAAATTTGCAGGGACTGAAGAAATCACGGCGATTCCGCGGGACATGGTCCGCAGATCCGTGCAAAATTTCCGAAAGAGACTTCAAAACTGCATCGAAAATGACGGTCGCCGTTTAATTGATGTAATCTTTAAAACTTAATGGATGACAATGTCATACCGTGTTGTTCTCAGGTATAAATAATTTATTTCTCTATCTCGTTTTGTATTTTTTTTATTGACGTTCCAAATCAGAACTTTCTGCCGCACCCTGTATAAGTATCCACAGACATGCGCGCTTCCACGATGCATTTTCTTAGAGCCATTTAAAACTTTCAAAATCAGAACCGAAAATCCAACTTCAAAACCACGCTCTCTAAACCACTTCATTAGTCATTCGATTAATGCGTTTTTCAGTCATGAGTTTAGTTCTGTAAGCAGGTGCTATAAAATGGCTTCTCCGGTCTTCCCGTGCATTTTGCTAACTGACTTTTCCGTTTCGGGGGAAAATGAACATTCGCGAAGCTAATTCAAGAAGACGTGGAAAAAAATATTTTTCCAGAAATGAAGTGGTAACAAATGTTCCGAGTTTCTAAAATCCAGCACTGTCTACTAATTAATGAAATATCTTCACGCATTGAGAAAAACCTGCAGATTAATCAGTGTACAGTCACGTCAAATTCACACGCGATTTTGCGTGATGTAGAATTTAATGAGCTAACAATCGACAAGGACGTCGATTTTTGTTTCTACCCTGACCAATACAAATGCATGGCAGATAAAATTCCCTGCATAAAGACGATGACTGCGTCACGTGTTTACAGGCAAGTAAAGCACAATGATACACATTAAACTTAACCAGATGAAGATTGTGCATGTCTGTTCTGTCTCCGTTAATTCTGCAAATTTACTAATTTCCAACTTTTCAACCGAGACAAAACATTTTAAATACAAAAAATAACTCCTATATTTCTAAAACCGTTTTACCATTGCATATATCAGTTTTAAACTGTATGCCCCAGTGTTGTCAGCTATGGTGTTGCGTGCTATGGACCAGCGTTATCGGTGAATTCGATGTAGACGGCTGCGACAAATGGGTGAGCATTTTGTATTATATAAACTAGCATACCGACTCTTTACATAATCGCCTCTAACCCGCCAGGGCCGGCGACATCGTAAGATTTAAAAGATAGTGAGCATTACATATCATAGTGATCACTTACTGACCATTACATATATTATTTAGATATGTGATATTAACTTGGATTTGTACTTTTCTAGATGAATAATTTAATACATCCAAACTAAACCCATTTTTGCAACTCGACCACGTGAATTTAGGAGTGCAAGCTATGATTTAACAATTATATTTAGATTTAACTGCATAAGATGTACACCGAAATACCGATTAAGTGTAGGTAGTTTTACAGTTACTGTAATAACACAGGATCCTGACCTGTTGCTATTAACTACGGCTGAAATCGTATCTCGTACACTGGTTGTACGTTCGCCAATAGGGCGGTAATTAATTAATTAAATAGATGGGCCCAACTCTCAAGAATGATACTGAATATACATATATACACTTTATTTATACATATTTACATACATTCGAACTTGTAACACTTAGCAAACGCTGAAACATTAGTAATGCTAGGAATTTACATATATATATAATCTTATCCAATCACTATCTTTTAAATCTTACGATGTCGCCGGCCCTGGCGGGTTAGAGGCGATTATGTAAAGAGTCGGTATGCTAGTTTATATAATACAAAATGCTCACCCATTTGTCGCAGCCGTCTACATCGAATTCACCGATAACGCTGGTCCATAGTAGTACATAAAGTTCACACAGTGTTCACAGAGTTCGTGGGTACAGTTTGTTCACTGTAGCGTCGCGGTGTATCCTCGTCCTATTTATCCAGTTCTCTTGGGACTAAAGAGTTCGGGGTCCTTTTATGTCGAAGGTCACTTATTGAAGACTCCTCGTACGTTACTCAGCACGGGTAGCTTTTCTTACACTATGCGGGTCGGTCAGCATTGGTGGGCGGTCAATGTTGCTCAGCATAGGTACCTTCTCTTCCGATATGCGGGTCGATCAGCACTGATGGGTGGTCATCTGGGTGTCCAACTCACTAAGCGACGGTGCGTATCTCTCTGGTATCGGCTTAAACTTAATGGTAGTGTCGTCTCTTCGCCCTCGGCACTATGTTGACATCTATGGGCAATCGATACTTCTGCAACTTCTCGTCGCTGATTATTCTATTTTGCGTCCGGAGCTAACGCTGTTCAATCCGTACGTATTATGTACTTGCGTAGGACCGGCGTCTTTCTTCTAATATTATACAGTGGGTCTCTTCTCAGCCCTGTAGCAGCTTATTTTTTTTGTTGAGTTTCGTAAGTTAGGGCTCTCGTCGGCCCGTTGGCAGCTTACTGTGTTATCATCTCTTTTTTTTAATGGCGCTCTCCCCACAAATGTCTCATCATCTTGTATATATTCTTCTCCATCCTCGTCTCATTGGTTCTCGCTTCCTCGGTCCCTATTCGCTCGTCCCTCCCTTGTTTATAGAGGGGGCGGATGCGATTAGCTCTCATAGGTTATTCTTGTCTCTTGCCTTTCGCAATTGCCTAAGTTCTGGCGCCGATTATGTCTGGTAAAACTTCCCATCAGACGGCCCCACCTGCTCGACCTCCGACCTCAGATATACGGCCGTTGACAACTTAATTTCTCCGTTTTTTATGGTACCGTAAATCTGGCGTTATAAAAATGTCGGGACTGTAAATTTGCTTGTCCACGCAAGCTGGGTGGCCCCTTAACAATTTAGGTTTCTGTTGTTTTCACATTCCGACTCTTTACATTCTCCCCCTTGGCGAATTAAAAAATCGTAAGGCGATTTTTTTTACATATCATCCTTATCACACTATTGACACTACATACATACATAAAATCAATCATTATTCATGCCTAAAATCATTCATTTTAAATTTATAATACATAAATGAGCACTCTTTTACGCTAGCTGTGTACAGTAATACATTAGACATATACTTGGTACATAATGGACACATTATTTATTTTGTACATTTCTCTACGTAAATAAATACTGGTTTTAGCACGTGGTGTCATTTGACATTGACTTCACTACCTGTTTATATTACTGATATATTTCATAAAATTCTCGCTGCGCTACTGCGCTACTGTTTTCTACTTCTTTTCACTGACCTCCTATTTACAATTGTCCCTAGGCACTGCACATTACACCATAACAAATACACATATAATTACACTACACATTACTAGTTATACCACTTGCGTATAATTATTACATATAATCATAAAAATTGACAGTGCACTGTTACACTAACTCTGCAGCATTATATATTACATACTGAGAACATACATTATATATTGAGACTCTACCTGACTTTTTCTTTACACTTTTATGCTAATATGATACACTGACATATAATTCATTTGACATTGCCTACACTATTATTTATATTACATATTACGATCACCTATACACTACTATATTAAATTACGACTGATCTACTGACTTTCCCAACACGAAAATTCTCGAACTTTTATCCTCACAATTCGTTTGTTTACCTCAGCTGTCGTTACCATGGCAATTTTTTCCTTACCAAGTCCGGTTTATAGTTAACCCTGGTCGTGCTCACTCCGCGAAACCAGTTTCGTTTAAGTCTTACGCTCGCTTATCTCCGTATGTCATTGTAAAGTAATTATAGAATTCTAGAGGTTTCCTCTTTTACACCTGGCAACGGTAAACGGCTACTCTTTGTTTAATTATCGCTTGGTCACTTCCGCCCTAGTACAGCTTTTGTCGCGAGCTTTGTCGCCATCATTATTTAGTTCTGGCGATGTTACTTATTTATTGATGCTCCCGTATTCGTAAATATGTCTACTTTTTCCTCTTATTTTTTGTTTATAACTTGAAACTCCTTTTTATTTTCTGTTTCTGGTCCTTATTATGTTTTTATTATTTTATTACTCTTTGTCGTGCTCCTTTCGTTATTATCCCACGCTTATTTATTTATTTATTTATTTATTTTAATTTACTTATTTATTTGTAAACAGTTTTTTATTTGCTTTTTTTTGTTTATAATTGGCTAATTATTTATAATTTATCTATATATTCGTTCGTGTGTATTTATATTCCTTGCTTTTGATGTTCCCATGTTTGTTCTTGTGTGTACTAACTTCTACGTAGTATTGACTGGTCTATGTCCGCGCCTTTTTACAATTTTTTTTTTTTAATTTTGTTTTTTGTGTGTTTTTTGCGATTTTTTTTTTGTTATTTTTTGTGTATTACGCTAGACTTATGACCGTCATTATTGTAGCCTTCTCTTCACTTTTGTGTTTGCATTTTTTTTTTGTTTCTCATTATCATTTGATTAATATTTGTCGTTCAATTATTTAGCTATTTCATTCGCTCCTTTCGTATTTATCTCATGATTCACTGCTTGCCTTTTGAAAAAGCGGATCCACTCTTTATTTGTTTCCTTCCACGCTGCTGACCGGATAACTAGGTTCTATATTTTTGCTTACTCTATACACAATATTATGCTCACTGTCTACACACTTATATTCATATGCACTTTGTTTCTATTCATTTTTTGTTTTTAATTACACATGTTTCATCCTGCTGATATTATATCTTCTTGTAATACTATCTACATGTATTTATGCTTTACACTATTTTATTCCCCTGTATATACTTATTTGTCTACATATTATCTTTGCTGTAATCCGATATATGCTACCAAAAACTTATGATTGCTATTGCCCAATTGACTGGCCAAATCACTGAACAATAATGCAATCTCAGCTTTCGGCCACGATTTGAAGATTTTACGCCTGCAGTCGTAAATCTCGCAAATCGTAACATTTTGTTCGCCCTTAACTCTCTTGCGTTGACCTACCCCACTGATTTGTCTGACCTTCAACTGTAATCCCCTGCTCCGCTTTTTGTGGTTGTCTTCCTGGGGAACAACGGGGAGGGGGGGGGACGCGTTCGAAACCTGATTTCTCGGACATACGCGTTATTTTTCTCCCGCACCGGATTTAAATCCCGAACGTATCCACTTTCCGTACATTAAAATTCGTCCCTTTCGTTTATCGCACCTTACTATTTAATGGGTCCTGCTTCGTAAATTATATGGTCTACGATTCGTTGCGCTTTGTTTAACGTGTTCATCGTCTGCTATACTTTGGTTGCTATATTTTAGGTGTGGCTTTCGTTCGTCACTTTTAATAATTGCGTTTTTGTGCATATTAACTAAGCGATTTTGTGGTTCGTTTATATCGCGTAGTAAAAAATTGTTATGGCGTAAAGCTTTTATAATACGAAACGGTCCGGAGAACTTCGGTGTTAACGCAGGGGTTTTTTGAAAAATTTTCACGTATACCTTGTCTCCTATTTCTAACACACGATCTCCGGTTCTTTTATAATTTTTTCTTTGTTGCTGTTCAGCCTGTGTTTGGTTTGCTATCACGTCTTTTTGTATTTTGTCGAAAAATGTTAGGTGATTCTGTAAATATTCCTTGTATGCCCCTTTTGTGTTTAAATTTTGTTGTTCCGTAACTTCTAGTTTTTCTGCCGTTAGTCTCACATCGAATGGTGTTTTAATGTCACGCATAAAGAATAAAAATGCGGGTGTGTACTTTGTACTGGGATGTTGACAGTTGTTATAGTACAGATTATACCAATTGAGTGCTTGATCCCAATTAAAACTCTCCCTCGCTATACAGCTGATTGCCGACTTTAATAATTTGTGAATGACTTCTAGTCTGCCGTTCGTACTTGGTTTATAAGGCGAAATAAATTTAACCTCTACGCCTAGATGTGTATGGAAATCTTTATATGCTTCATTTTTAAAACTTGTACCGTTGTCACTCATTATTGATTGTGGTAACCCGTAGCTCGCGTAAAACTTTTTTAATGTTTCGATCACCGTTTCCGCTGTAATGTTTTTTACTGGTGTCGCACTTAAGAATCTCGTGTACATGTCTACAATAGTTATGACGTATTTATTCCCTGTACTTGTACGTACCAACGGTCCGACTGCGTCGATTGCTATTTGTTGTAGTGGGTATGTAATGTTATTGAAAGTTTCTAATGGTGCGGGTGTAATATATTTTTTTTTTTGTACTGTAAGCATTCCTCGCATGATTTAATATAATTTGCTACATCCTCCGTCATTCCTTTCCAAAAATATTTCTTACTGATGATGTTGATCGTTTTGCTTATCCCGAAGTGCGCTACATGTGCTAACTTAATGACGATGCGTTGTAACTTTGTGGGCACTACTACTTTCGATTCTGCTAAATATGGATTTCCCCTTTTTGTTTTTTCTCTTACCATTACTAGTTGTGTGGACGGATCGAGTACATATTTCTTGTATCTACCTTCGAAACAGTTTTTTCCTTTACTTAGCGACTCTTTAATTCCCTTTACTTTATCATCTTCGTTTTGCCCCTTTAAAATATTTGTGATCGTTAATTCCGTACTTTCTTGGAAGAGATCTCTAGTCAAATCATTTTGCATATTTATATTAAGTACCTGTCGTGACAGATAGTCCGCGGGGTTGAGCTGACCTTCGATGTGTTGGAATTCGAAGTCAAATGTACTCAGTTCCAAAAGCCACCTTGCTGTGATATCGGACTGTTTATCCAATTTAAGATGATATTGTAGAGCCTTAGCGTCTGATAATAATATGAAGTGTGTCCCGTACAAGTATTCCTTGAAATGTCTTATTCCCTCGTATATGGCTAGTAGTTCCGTTTTGACTGCTGGGTACCTAACCTCGGCGTCTTTTAATTTTCGAGAGTAAAATTCTATTGGTATTAAAAATCCCTTTTCATTTTTTTGTGATAAAATCGCGCAAATTGCTTTTCCCGAAGCATCCGTGTTTAAGTAGTATTGTTGGTTTTCGTTGGGTTTGTGTATTTGTGGGCGATGTGACAACGCCAGAGTTGAAAATTGAAAGCCATGGTTCGCCACTGGACAGTAGACGAAGATTGTTTATTTACAACAGCGTTGGCAGCTTTTTCCACGCGCGTGATTGGGAGTTTTTTCCGCGCGCCAGAATTTTTGTATCTCAGCTCCGCGCGCTGAGATGTGATTGTAACTTACATTTAAAATGTGTGTTCTCTTTTTTATATAATAAATAGATGCATGAGATGTTAATCGTCCATGTTTAGTGCTTTTCGCCTTACACATTGGATTTATTTAATAGTGAACCAACAGGCCAAGCTGTTACAGTCTATATATATATATTGAAAATGGAGGTTCCACCGAGTTTTTGAATGCGGAATCCAGCGATAAAAAAAATTGCGTGGAGGAACTAAAAGGAGGTATTTCTTTTTATTTAATACAGTACGTGCCTGAGATTTTGTTGCCGCCTTGGCAAAGTTAGGAACTTAGTGTTTGCTATTAGGCTAAACTAGTTGAAAGTTTTGGATGTATATTGGGGGGCCAAACTGGCTTATATGCATCGGTTTAAAATAGCAGTTCACAAGTACCAGACTGACTTATTTTTATCTAGAAACTCTAGATTTGGTTTCGTATGTGTAATAATTAAATTGTGTATCCTCTGTTAGTTCGAATTACATAAAGTGTGTTCGTGTTTCAAGTGTATCTAATGCCAAATTGGCTATTTAAAATCTTAAAACTTAAGATAGTTGAGATATTTTTTAATGCCAAACTGGCGATTTAAATTCTTAAAACTTAAGATAGTTGAGATATTTTTTTTAAATGCCAAACTGGCGATTTGAATTCTTAAAATTTCAGATAGTTGAGATATTGTGTAATGCCAAACTGGCGATTTAAAATCTTAAAACTTGAGATAGATGAGATAAATTTTAATGCCAAACTGGCGATTTAAATTCTTAAAACTTAAGATAGTTGAGATATTGTGTAATGCCAAACTGGCTGAAATAATTAAATGAATAACGATTCATGTATTAAAAATCGAACTGATTTTTAAGTAAATTGTGTTTGTGTTTTGTAAAGATAAAGAATATTTTATTTGTATTGAATACTGCTAAAGCCAAACTGGCAGATATTAAGTGTGTATTATAATTTATTTGTGCAATTTAGAATATAGTAGTGTTAGATTCGGAATTTAATATGGCTTATCTTGGCCAAGGCCGGAAGGAGGACTTGAAGGTGATTGCGAGAGAATTAGGGGAAAATGTAACAGAAGACTTAAAGGTAATTGATCTGCGTAACTTAATTTTGAAAAGTAGTAATTATGAGGAAGAGTATATAAAAGAACTTCTTTCAACTGTGATCAGAGAAAGAAAAGAAAAAGAAGAGGAAAGAAAAAAGAAAGAACAAGAAAGAAAAGAAAAAGAAGAAGAAAGAAAAAAGAAAGAAGAAAGGGACTTTCAATTGGAAAAGCTAAGATTAGAGAAAGAAGAAGAAAGAAAAATGAAAGAAGAAGAAAGAAAAGAAGAAGAAAGAAAAAAGAAAGAAGAAAGGGACTTTCAATTGGAAAAACTAAGATTAGAGTTACAGTTAAAGGAAAACAAAAACTCTGAGGAATCAATTAATTCTAGTACAGATTTTAGTTCTAAAATTGAACTTCAAAAGCTGATGCCCAAATTTGATGAAAAAGGGGGTGAGATAAGTTTGTTCTTAGAGCTTTTCGAACGACAAGCGAAAGTTCTTAAGGTACCCCGAGAGAAGTGGGTCACTAAATTAATTGGTGTTCTGCCATTAGAAATTGCTCACTTGATAGCTCGTGAACCTGAAGAACAGGCTAGTGAGTATCCATATGTTAAGACCTTATTACTTAAGCGTTTTAAGATGAGCCCAGAGAAGTTTCGCCAAAATTTTGTGAAACTGCAAAAATCACCAGACCGTACTTGGCAGGATTTTTACTACGAGATGAAAAATTATCTAGAAGGCTGGCTAAATGGATTGAAGATAGAAACCTATGAACAATTAAAAGAATTGATGATCGTTGATCAGATAAAGAAAAGGGCACCGAATGAATTTAAAGAAAACTTTTTGGATCATTGGACATCCATTACTTCCCCAGTTGAACTTGTAACCAAGATTGACGAATTTGAGGATGTGAGAAAGTGCATACGGGGTAAAACTCCTTCGATGAGTTACAAGGATCAAAGTAATAAAAAACCATGGCAATCGAAACCTTGGAAAGGAAATAGCCAGAAAAAGGAAGATACGTATGCCGTAAAAGAAATGGAAAACTTCCACAAGGTTAAGAAACCGGATCCCAACTTCGATAAGAGGAAACAGTTTCATTGTTTTGAATGTGGGGATACCACACATATCAGGCCTGATTGCCCTAAACTCAAAAAGAAAAACAGTATAGGCAGCGTAAACTATATTAAGAATAAAGTTGATGAAGACCTATTAGCTCCATACACCATTCCTGGTAAAATAAATGGGACTAGCATTCCTATACTTAGAGATACTGGAGCAACTGTAGATGTAGTGTGCCAGAAATATGTGTCGCCTCAAAGAATGACAGGGGAACATGTATGGGTGCAACATTTACTGAACGAGCAGATGTCTTGCTTGCCTTTGGCCGAAATTGAAATTGAATGCGAATTGGGCCATGTCACCACTAAGGCAGCCGTTCTCAGAGATAACTTGGACCAAGGGAGGTACATCCTTGGAAATAAAACCGCCTCTCTGTTAGAAGAAACTAAAGATGACAGTAGGAAGAAAAAGGAAACTGTGAACGCAGTACTTACAAGAGCGCAGCAGAGAAAACATCTTGCTGAAGGAGGAAGCTTGTCAAAATCCCAAGAAGAGAAATTTGAAATGTCCAAAAAGACAGAGTTAGAGAAAGAGGAAGAAAATTATCTTCCAAGTACAGAAGTTCAACTTTTGCCAGAAATTGATGAAACTGAAGTTATTTTGGACTTGGTAAAAGTCAATTCAGAAAAGTTTGCTGAAGAACAACAGAAGAGCAAAGATCTGGCTCCGTTGTTTACATTAGCCAAAAGGGCCTCGACAGAATCAAAAGATTTCTGAATAGTTAAAGATAAATTACTGGTTAAGAAGAAAGTCGACAAGATGGGGAAAGAAGTTGATATACTTGTGGTTCCTGAATGTTTTAGGGAGCAAGTCAAAAGCATGTGCCACGAAGGAACGTCGGCTCACTTAGGAGTCGCCAAAACAAAGGACCGAATGGTGAAATATTTCTTCTGGCCGAATTGTTACAAAGAAATAGAGGAGTTTGTCAAAACCTGTGATGCTTGTCAACGAGCCGGCAAATGTAATGACAAGAAGAAAGCCCCATTAACTTTGGTACCTGTCATATCTGAGATTTTCAGCAAACTAAATGTAGATGCTTGTGGGCCCTTGCCCACTACACCAAATGGAAATCGTTATCTGATTACAGCTATGTGCATGGCATCCAAATATCCAGATGCAGTAGCGGTAGCAGATATTGGATCAACGTCTGTAATTGATGCATTATTGCAGATATTCAGTCGTATGGGTTTTCCGAAGGAAATACAAACTGATCAAGGGACCTCATTTATGAGTAACTTAACTGTAGAATTTTTCCAGAGATTTGGAATAAAAACCATTAGAAGTTCTGTACACCATCCTCAGACTAATCCAGTCGAACGATTCCATAGGACCATCAAAAGAATTTTGAGAGTGTTATGCATTGAAGCTGCTCCTGAATGGGAAAGACATGTTCCAGCAGCTCTATTTGCCTTAAGGACTGTCACACATGAAAGTACTGGATTCAGTCCTGCCGAGTTAGTACATGGAAGAAATCTAAGGTCACCGGTCACCCTATTGTACGAACAATGGTTGGAGCCAGATGAAGAAGGAAATGGAGTAGTTGAATATGTGTTTCAGCTAATCAATCGAATGAAGAGAAGTCAGGAGTTAGCTGAAGAAAAAATGGAAGAAATGAGAGACAAACGAAAAAAATGGTATGATCGAAATGCTGTTAAACGAGTATTTCAAGAGGGAGACTTGGTGTTGATCTTATCCACTTGTAGACCAAATAAACTGGCAGTTCAGTGGAAAGGACCTGGCAAAATTGTTAAGAAGTTGTCAGAAACAAATTATGTTGTTATCTCAGAAGGAAGACAAGAGAAAAATGAAGTTTATCACATTAACATGCTAAAACCGTATTACAAACGGCCAGAGCTTGTGAACATCTTATGGAGTTTAGATGACAACGAACCTGCGGAAATTGAAGATGATTTTCCGAAGATTGAATCGGATCCTAACATATTCGATTTCAATGAAATAAGGGAGAATAGTGCTTTAGATAAGCTTGTAAATGAAAAACAGCAAGAACAATTGCAGAAAATACTGGTAGAATATGCCAAATTGTTTTCTAACATCCCAGGGAAAACAAACGTCGTCGAACATGACATAGAGCTAATGAACGATAAGCCTATTCGTATGAAACCCTATCGTATGTCACATAGACAAAACGAGATATTGCAGTTAGAGATCCAGAAGATGTTGCAATACAAAATCATTGAACCGGGTGAATCAGATTATACATCACCCATGATACTAGTTGAATCCCCAGGACGAGATCCTCGACCTTGTATAGATTACAGGAAAATCAATGAAGTTACTAAAACCCAATACTTTCCATTGCCTAACATAGAGCAAAGAGTCGAAACAGTTGCTGCAGCAAAGTACATTACTTTGTTAGATCTAACGAAAGGATATTGGCAGATTCCTTTAAGTAAGAAGGCCCAGAAAATAGCTGCATTGACAACCAACTTTGGGGTCTACCGTCCGTTGAGAATGCCGTTTGGTCTGAAAAATGCCCCATATTATTTTAGCAAAATGATGTCGGACTTGCTACATGATTGTGAAAACTTCGCAATACCTTATTTAGACGACATTGCTATATTCTCTAAAACTTGGGAAGAACACTTTGAACATCTGAAGAGGGTTCTTGACAAAATAAAAAGTGCTCAATTAACCATCAAGCCCAAGAAATGTAAATTTGCTCAAAAAGAAGTCCAGTACCTGGGACACCTTATTGGGGAAGGGAAAAGATCACCAGCAGAGTTAAAAGTACAAGCAGTCCGAGAATTTCCGACTCCGACTTGCAAAACAGATGTTCGAGCTTTCCTTGGCTTAGCGGGGTACTATCGACAGTACATTCCCATGTTTTCAGCTATCGCC
The DNA here is from genome assembly GCA_907164885.2 of Dolomedes plantarius. Lineage (NCBI taxonomy): Eukaryota > Metazoa > Arthropoda > Arachnida > Araneae > Dolomedidae > Dolomedes > Dolomedes plantarius. The sequence continues at coordinate 90,670,457 of OU015496.1, read as the reverse complement.
GCCCCTTTGACGGAGACTCTCAAGGGAAAAGAACAAAAAGGGAAGATAAAATGGAATAATGCTTGTGAAGATGCTTTTCGTATATTAAAAGAAAGATTGTCAAGCAAACCAGTGCTTTATGCACCTAACTACCAAAAAGAATTCCTGTTGCAAACTGATGCATCCGACACCGGTCTAGTCATAATTTTAGCACAGATCGACGACCAAGGAGAAGAACATCCGATTCTATATATGAGTAGAAAACTCAAACCATCAGAGTGGAAATATTGTACCACTGAAAAAGAGTGTGCGGCTATAGTGTATGCAGTGAAAAAGTTACAGTGTTATTTAGATGGTCATTTACCGTTCATAATACAGACCGACCACAACCCACTGGTGTGGCTCAAAACCCATGCCGGGAATAACCAGAGACTTTTGCGATGGGCCCTGGCGTTACAACCCTTCAATTATAAAATTCAACACAAGAAAGGGAAAAATCACTGCAATGTAGACACCTTAAGCCGGCACCCATATCCTACTTAGTTTCTATTATACCATGTGACTTTGTAATGTGTATAAAATTTGATCCCTTGTGTAAACAAATTGTTTTGTATTAGTTATAAGTTGCCGGAATATATTTATTTAACTGTACTACTTTAGAGTCTCATGTTTAAGTAATTCTTTATGTAATAGTATTTTGAGGAATTCTGTTTAAAATTGATTGAATTTTTTTAAAATTGTATATGATTGTAAAGAATTATATTATGTTGTAACTGGTACATTGTAAAGTGCTATAGCGGTAGTCTAAATTGTTAGGGATTTAATAGCATTAAATAAAATATAATAGGGAATTGGCACAGTACCGTATTAGGAAAAGAGATGTCTTTGTCTATGGCAAATTTGGAGCTTATTTCCTGAACATTATGGAACTGAGACATCTGTTGCCTTCAGCATCTGAACTAGTAACAAGCATGAACTTATCCTGAGTTCGGACAAGTTCAACACTGGAGGGGGGAGGAGTTTGTGACAACGCCAGAGTTGAAAATTGAAAGCCACACAGAGAAAAAAAAGTCGTTCGGTGAACCCACTTCTCCGAGTTCAAATCCACTGCACAGGGGAACTCGCTTTTGGTGAGTCGTACAACCCATGTGGGAAAGTGGGTTCTAGAACCCAGATCCCAAGCGGGTTGATTTACCCACCACCAACTCATTAAAATGGGTTATACAACTCACTTTTAAGTGTGTCGAAAATCACACCAACATGAGCAGACGAACTCTTATTTCGAGTTCAATATCTCACTTTATTTCGGGTTATAAAACCCATGTCTAATGAGTTCTTTTAAGTAAATGAGTTTAAGCTATATTATTCGAAAGGTTGCCTATTTTCCCCGTAATTCATTATTCATTGTTTATGTATTTATTATCTCAATTCCCTCATATTCTTTCTCGTGGAAAGAAAAATCACCCTGCGCTATACACCTATATTTGGAATTTAATTGATGTTAAATTTAAGGATATTTTTTCAAAGTCTCATAAAAACAAAGCTAAATATCTGTTATAAAATCTTGCAAACTTATATCATAAGTGATGAAAGGCTGTCTAAAAATTGTAAGGATATCAGAAATTTAAAATGTTAATCAAGCATCCATTAATTTTTTTAAATCAGTTTCCGTCACGGGGTAACACAGAGGAACAACAACAAAAAAAAAAGAAAAAAAAAACCCAAATTAAAAGAAAACAACTTTTAACTGAATTTTATGATGAGATTTAGTGGTAGTACTTCTATATACCAGTGAAATAAAATTTACAGGAAACTTATGAATATTATAATGTATAAAACCTTAAAATTTCGTTGGGCAAAATGCTTTCTTTACAACTTTTAGTTTGATTAAACTGAGGTACAAATATTTGATCAAGGAATTTTCAGATCTTACCTTTAAAATAGGAGAGATATTAACATTTTATTAAATGAAGCAGAAAATTAATTACTTTGAGTTCAGTAATATATATTTCTAATTGGTAGAGATACCATGATCCCAAACAACTAGTTCAGAGACAATTACAATATCTCAAACTGCAACAACAAAGATTTCAGGAAATATAGATAATTATTTTCTAAGACAAGTTTTTCACAAGTATAAACTAGCTCTATTCGATAAATCACCCATTTATACTTACATGCTTTATAAACTTCATAATGTGTTAATATACTTACCTAGCTTCTCTAAACAAAAATAGCTCCAGGAAAAATAGCTCCCTGAAAATTTTATAATGTGCTAATAGATATTTACTATAAATATACTTTTCTACATAGAAATGAAATAACTCATGTAAATTGCATTCATCCTTCTTGCTAAATCTTATGGTTTCAAATTCACACTTTAATGAGAAAGAAAATAAACTCACATTTAAATAAAAAAAATCTCAGCAAACAAAATTACAAATACAGAGAAACTTTATTTACATATATATGTACATATTTTTGTATTTAAATAACCAAAAATTTATTATTTTCAATCAAAATCTTCAGAATCAAAAGTTCAGATAGTCAAGCTTTTTTTCGGCTGCAGTATTCATCTGAAATATAAAATAAACTTCATAAATGTTATGCATTTCAGTATCAAAGTTGATTTTAATTTTCACGTAGTTAAACTTTTAAAGTGCCCAGTGACAGCTTCTACATTAATGGACACTTTTTTTGCTCAATTTTTATTGCAATGTTTGTCAGATCTTGACATTAGGATTTTAAATTTTGAAATTGTAAATTTTGAAAACAGCTAGCAAGAAATGACACACAGGAACGAAGAAATTTTTCCATATTAAGCTAAAAAGGTTCGTGAGAATGAGTGGATATATCTGTCATTACCAGTCCATAACAAAATTTTAACTGCAGCTGCAGCATAGAGAACTGATCCTCCATGTTTCAGTAAAGTACCTGCTAGATTAAGAGACTAGTCCCTCCAAAGTATAAATCCTAATGTGTGCATTATTACTATTATTATTATTTTAAGGATGAATCTCATACAGGTACTACTAATACATTAATTTCAAAATGCGCATAACCAAAATTTTATAATTCATGATGTTGAAGATAAATTTATTTTAATGCATGAATTAGATACAGGTGCAAAATTCATATAGTGTAACGTATGTTTCAAATACAGTAAAGTACAATTTTGTAATAAATCCATATTGTTACCATTTCAAGTTCCTCTTGAGTTGATAGTTTTGGGATCTGGTGGAATGTGAAAAGCCAGGCAGGTCTTAAAGAGCTCCTAATATCTAAAAATAAAGAACAAAACTTAATGAAGTGCAGATGTTATGAAGAAATTGTTTTCCTACACTAATTGATTCTAGACTAAATAGCTAAATAGAAAAAAAATTAATTAATCATAAAAATAAGAACTGTGTAGCAACATTTTATACATATTCGCATCTATACAACTCTTATATAAAGTTTTTTTAAATTGTTTAAAAAAGGATGTTAAAAAGCATAATACATTTACATATACAAACTTGCTTGGGAAAAGTTAAAAGTAATTTTGCTTCAAGGTTTTAACAGATATTCAATTGTCTGCAGTAAAAATTATATAGACATGTTATTCTTAACCTGTATTGATATTTTTTTCAAAAAGGAAAAATAAGGACTTTGTCTTAACACATTAATTCCAATGGTCAATAATCCTAAATAACTTATGGCAAGATTTATATTTTTAGATTCTTTTGAGAATGCAGATCCATACTTTTTCAGACCATTAATAAACTCATCTATATTTCTCCCCAATTTCTTTAAAATACAGCCAAACTTACAAAAATACAAAAGGTGTGCCATATATATTTCGAAATTAAAATTCATAAATTGCTTAACCTCTTTAACAGACATTTATATTAAAACCAGAATACTTATTTCCCTCAAAATTAAGAAGAAATACATTTAAGATAAAATATTATTTTGGTTTTCAATAATTTTAATTACTTTATTTTTAAAAGAACACAATTAACTTTTGTTTTGATTGAAAGTAAAAAAAAAACAACCTAAGAATTCACTCTAATAAATAAATCCTCAACATGCTCATCAATAGACATAAAATTTTTCAACAGAATCAAAAACAATATTTTTTTGTAATAAAAAAATAACTTTTCAAAATTTATTACTTACAATGTCTTTACCAATCCATATAGACAACTTTGGTTTATTAGGGGTAAAACTAGCCACAGAGTAGAGATAGGGGTTACTTTTTAATAATATGAATAAATAAGTCCTGCATGAGAGGTGAACAAAATATGCCATATACAAAGATTTTAAATATGAAGGTAGAATACTATCATTATACGAGTAAGACATCAAGTGCATAATAGACATTAGGCAGTATTTGTGCAAACATAAAACTGAACTATACTTTCAGTTTTTACCACAGAAAAAATTATTAAGGGACTTTTAATTATTAAAATACTTAAGGAAATTATATAAACATCAAAAATTAACAAATGGAAACAAAATATCAGGTTTTAACACATGAAATTCAGTTTGGTTTTTAACAAAAACTATGTATGTAACTAATTACAGCACTTTAAATTAAAAAAAAAAACATATATGCTTCCTTTTTATATTTCATCTAAAATAAAAAGAAATGAAGAGAGGGAGAACCTCTCATTTTGTATTTAAAAATTAAAACTTTATGTATGCCTGAAACACAGTATCCTGTATTGTTTTATTTTCAGCATTCCAAGATTAATGATAAAATTACTGATAAATCCTTTTGAAATAGTTACATCAGAAGAAAATTTTAACTATAATTTTTACATACTTATAATATAAAATTTAGATCAGAATATGAATGTTTCATCAGTTGAATACAAAAACTGTGTATTAATTCATTATTATATATTGCCAAATTCCCTTCCTATATACATGTATCTATATATGTGATAGAGAGAGATAGATGGATAGAAGGATATATATATGTATGTATATATAAATAATGATAAATAGAAAGACAAAAATTATTGGAAATTACATTTTTAAACTTATTTGAATAAAAATGTTAGCATAAAAAATTAAATACGCTGTCACTTTTTTAATAATAGTTTAAGTTCAATAATAAAGTAAATCCCAAGATCCTATTTCATAGCATACTTAGTAAATTTAATAACTAAATTAACAATATAGAAACAGAATATGTAAAATCAGACAACAGAAATATATATTTCAGCCCAATAAAAATAAATGTAAATCTATATCAGGGAAAGCACTGACCTTTTAAATTTTTAGGTCTTAGGGGCATTGGTCTTTAATACTTGGAACCTTATGATCAGCTACAATATTTTTTTAAACAGACAAAACAGACTAATTTTATAAATTTACACATACAGTATGTATGAAAACAATAGTTTTTTTTCCTCCTCACTATTGCATATTACTGATAAATTTTAAAAAGTAAAATAGATAAGGTTTACATTCATTGACATAGAATAAGATTCAATAATAAAAGTATTAAATAAATCGCACTCACCTTAGCTCAGAAAAGGGATGATTTTGAAGCCGGAATCCACTGCCAACTATTTTCAATGTGAAGCAGTCGGGTACTGTAGTACGATGAGCTGACACTGCCCTCAAAACTTTAACACCCTTCCCACCCATAAATATATATATGTAGTCGATGGTCGGGCACATCTTACTACCATCTTACTAATCGTTCTAAGATGTACTTAATAGTACATCTTAGAACACCTGGGACACCTTATTTGAGATGTCTTTCCTTAAAAGATTCCAGCCATGCTTACGGGAACGTACTAGACAATACATGGAGGAGACCCACCGTCTCGTTTGAAGAACTTAAGGCGAGGGAATAAATAGCGATCGGACAAAGGCTATTTCCTGTCTCTGGCGAACACATGTGAAAACACGTTTTCCTCGGGAAACTCGGACGATGGAATTCAAACTGAAAAGATTACCTCTATTTGCTAATTGCAATTCTTTATACCTGTTAAAATAGTCGTTTTCAGAATTACAAATTTCATATTTTAAAAGTTATGAATCGAGATATACATTTTAAACTATTGTTAATCATAAACGTCAATGCTCTGTGAATGTAAGATGCTATTTGTGGCTAGATTTTGGCCCGGTATATTATAATAAAATAAGGTTTGAAAAAAAAACATATTGGAGAAGAATATAGTTTACAGTTACAATTGTAAATTTTTTTTTCCATAAGCAGCTTCAGTGTCGCAAAGTCTGTAAAATGAAAATAATCATAATCTTTGTTTGTATTATATATACGTATATAATGTATCCGATACATGTGTGTGTAAGGGTGTATAAAACATAACTTTTTGGTAGCTGTGCGATGGAGGTTTATTCTATACCGATCAATTTTACGCGATTTTTTATTAGCGATGTCCCATAATTAGGACTTCTTTCTTTTATTTATTAATTTTTTAAAAATATTGTCACAAGTATTCCTTATGAAGCGTGCGAATCATTAGTAAGCTATTAAGCTAACCCTTCGAAAATTAAGGAGAAAAGTATAAAAACGCAAACCTGCGAATTCCAGCCTTTTATTATCGAACTATAAGCGTCTGCCTTACAGATCAAGGCGTAAAATATTAACAACATAAGCATAAGAACTTCAGCTTCTTTTCGTAAAAGAATGTTAATTTTGTTAAAAAAATTATCTGAAACTGATAGTTGCTTTGTGCATTTATTACTTTATGAAAAAAATTCTACAAAATTTTTCAATAACTTGGATTTAAAAGATACTCTTTTAAAGGAAAACATTTCTACATGAAGGAAATAATTTCTAAGTTGAGAACAATAGTCAATATGTAAAATATAAATATAAACAAAAAATTCATTTGGAATAATAGAAAAGAATTTTTGTTAATCTTGTCTAAAAAAGTAGACATTGTATTCCAAAAATTAAATTCCTTATAAAAAATAATGGATAAAAATTTAAGTACATTGGAAAATTTTCATCCCGAATACTTCATTTCAGCGTTTTGTGACATTTACGGTCTAATACTTAAAGTTGGTTTTTCCGCTCAGTAAACACACATAACATAAGTTATTTGACACACTTGCTTGGATAACACAGTTGCGATAACTCGGTAGTATTTTAACTCACTTTGATCCGCGTTCAAAATCATGGGTAGTGGTTTGTTTAACTCACCTCTCACAATAACCTACGCGAAGTGGGTTGCAGAACCCACTTATTCCGGCGACTGACCGACTTTTTTTTCTCTGTGCATGGTTCGCCACTGGACAGTAGACGAAGATTGTTTATTTACAACAGCGTTGGCAGCTTTTTCCACGCGCGTGATTGGGAGTTTTTTCCGCGCGCCAGAATTTTTGTATCTCAGCTCCGCGCGCTGAGATGTGATTGTAACTTACATTTAAAATGTGTGTTCTCTTTTTTATATAATAAATAGATGCATGAGATGTTAATCGTCCATGTTTAGTGCTTTTCGCCTTACACATTGGATTTATTTAATAGTGAGCCAACAGGCCAAGCTGTTACAGCGACTTAAAATTTGCGATTGAATTCGAGTAAATGCCCTTTCCGCCTCGTCATTCCATGTGAATTTGTTTTTTTTACTTGTGAGTTTTACTAGGGGTTCTGTAATGTTAGCGTAGTCGTGAATTAGATGTCTGAAATAGTTTGCTAACCCCAGAAATGATTTAGTTTGTTTTACTGTTTTTGGTTTTGGAAATCTCTGTATTTTCTCTATGCTTTTATCGGCGGGTTGTATTCCGTGTTTATTTATTTTAAACCCTAAGAATGTGATGTCGGTTTTGAATAATTGTAATTTTGCAGGGTCTAAGGTTAAGTTGTATTCTTTTAGGCGCTGAAATAATAATTGTAATTTGCGTTTTAACTCTGGCTCACTATTTGCTGCTATAATAATATCATCTAAATAAAAATGGATATTTTCTTCGTCGAGTCCCTTCATAACCGTGTTCATCAATTGGCAAAAATATGCTCCCGAATTCTTTAAACCGAACGCTAATCTGGATATCTGATAATTTCCGAATTCGGTGCAAAAAGAGCAGTATTTTCTTAATTCTTCTGGCAGTAATATTTGGAAAAATGCCGATTTTAAATCTACGACTGAGTATAACTTGAATCCTGCTACCTTTTGTGTTATTTCTTTGATACGTGGTATAAATACTGAATATAATTCTGTTATTTGATTTAACAAACGGAAATCAATTGCGAGACGATATTTTGGGGGTTTCTCTGGGTCACTGGATGGTTTTTTTATGAGTAAGACAGGAAATGAATATTCCGACGTCGATGGCTCGATGAGTTGCGCCTCTAACAAATCCTGTATTTCCGCCTTTAATATTTGTACTAAATTACGCGGTGTGGTATACGGCTTACATTGTATCCCAAAATTATGTTTCAATTTTAGTTCTGGGGTCACTGCGTTTGTACATCCTAATGTCTTATAGCTTTTAGAATATACTTCGTAGTTGTTCATTAAAAGTTGAATGACTTCGTGTTGTAATTGTGGATTTAAATGTTTAACGTCAAAGTCTGTTTCTTTAAGCTCCTGCTTTCTACGTTGAAGTATTTCTGTCCTATCCATCAATTTTATGTTGTTTATATTTCGTATTTGCTGCCCCGTTATTTCTTTTGAGTCACTGTCTTTCTCTATCTGAAATTCTGTAGTGATTTTTCCGACTCTCATGTCCTTGTTTAATAAAATTGTTTTGTCGGTAGAGTTTTGTACCCATACTTGTATTTTTCTTTTTCCAATTGTACATATCGATTCTTCGACTAATGGTGTCATACTGTGTGTTATGTCATATAAATAGATATTTGTCCCGTCTTCATATTCCTGGTCTAGTTTTAATGTTAACGCCTGTACTTCGTTAGGTTGGAGCGTAATTTTGTTTATTAGTCGGGCAAAATTGTGTCTCTGATCTGCCACGCGTTTGCTATGGTCCCGTTTGTTCGTATTCGCGTCTTTTTCATTTAGGATGGGTATCTCATGAAATTGTAATTTTAGTTTTCTTGCGTTCATATCGACGATTGCTTTGTGGTTGTGCATAAAGTCTATTCCTAATAATATTTGGTATGGGGTATCCATCTCTGCGTTTGTGACATACAGGGTGGTTTTACACAACTTATTCCCGATTTTGATGTTAATTGCCACACACTTGCAAAATGCAATCCGTTCTTTCGTGAAGGACTGCAATTTCACCTGACGCGATAAATATGTTACTTTTATTTTGTTTTTTACTTTCTCGAACATTTCATGGGATATTAAAGAAATTGCTGACCCGCTGTCCAATAATGCGTATTCGAATGTTTCCGCGATTTGAATTTCGATTATGGGCAGCTGATTTTCTGTGAGAGATATGTTGTTTATCGCCCTATATGTGTATTGCCGTGTATCCCACCTGTCTCCTACATTGTCTCTGTTACGTCTGTATTGCGTTGTGTTTTTTTTTACCTTTGATGTGTCTGTAATTTTTATTGTTTACCCCTTGTCGTTCGCGCTTTTTGTAACTATATTTTGGTCGTTCGTTCTGCCAAATTGGTTGATTAAGATTATTTTTTATATGGTACCCCTGTCTTTCGTTCCGCCATCTATCATACCTGTGTCTCTGCGTATATCTTTCTGCATGTTGGTAGGAAGTATTGCGGGGTCTCTCCCAAAACCGCTTTTTGTATGTATTAATATATGGGTTTTGCTTCCTGACTTGGCGAGGCCCCTGTTTTAGTTTAAAGTGTTTGAGTATCCGTTTTGCCTACCTCTGCTCATTCCTCTACCTCTGTGAAAATTACTCCTCCCTCTAAAGTTGTTATACTCTCTGCCATTGGAGCTATGCCTCTGCGTGGGGTTTTCTCTGTATCCATTTTGGTCTCTGCTATAACCGTTCCCGTTTCTACCTGCCGCTGTTTGGTTCATTGCAAAATTTTGCCGGGGCGTTTGGTAAGCGTTTGTGTAACTCCCATTAGTCGTATTATACCCTACGTCTCTGTTGGCGTTAATTGTTCTGAGCCTTGTCCGACATTCTTCGATGCGATGCCCCATTTTTAAACACCAATTACATTGGGCTAGTTGTAACGTTAAGTGCTTAACGGTTTCTGTTAGTTCGGCTACCTGGTTTCTTAACTCTTTTACGCTCTCTTGCTCCTCATGTATTTTGTTTGCTTGCGGTCGCATGCGTACTGCGTTAACCGCGTTACTTTCTTCGTCGTAAATTACGCTTAATTCTTTCGCTCGTTTGATCGCCTCATTAAAGTCCGCTACGTTTTCTTTTCGTAATTCTGTTTTAATTTCTGATGGTATAATTTCCATAAATTTTGCTAATTTAACATTATTTGCCATTTGTTTAGTTTCTTCTACCGAGAATGCCGAAATTCCTAAATATTCATTGCCCACTTTCTCTATTTCTTGAGCGATTTCGTCATAAGTCTGGGATGGTTTAAACACTAAGTTTTGGAATCTGCATTGCTTTTGCATGCTCGTTGGGTCCGGTTGGAATTTGTCTTTTAGGGTCTCTATTATTGTGCCAAAATCGGTCGCGTTTTGGAGCGTCGCATTACTCTTTAAAAATTCTTTTGCCCTGTCATGCAATCTCGTTTTGGTTATAATCGCTTTTTGTTTCTCTGTCCATCTGGTTTGACTTGCAATCTCTACGAATTGCTGCTGAAAAAATTCTAGTGACTCGTTTTCGGTGCCATTAAAGGTGGGTAACATGGCTATTATACCTGAATCTAATAGATGGGTATCATTCGCTATTGAGCTACTGTCCCTATTGGAGTTTTCGCCCATATCTACCTCCGGGTCTCCCTGCCGGCGACTTGCCTTACTTCCTCGCGGCATAATTAACTGTTCCGGTTAATTCTCAATTTAAAAATCTAGCGCCCCTTACACCCTACACAGTTCACCTTACCTATATATCAGTAATATATAACACTTCACTCAATACTTTTCACTTATAAATCACTTAGAAATACACATATATCTTAAAAATATCAATTTCACTTCTAAATATTGTTTCTAATCATTTAAATTTTAATTAGAGAGTTGTCCCGAAATTTTAACCTATGCACACATAAATATTCCTCTTAAAATTTTCACACTACGATTTTTAACAACATACATAACACACATAATATAATAATAATAACACATATAATATAATAATAATAACCTAATATAATAATAATAACACAATAGATTATACAGCAATAACACATGTCCTCACTAAAATAGTGAAAATTGGACGGCACCACAATGTAATAACACAGGATCCTGACCTGTTGCTATTAACTACGGCTGAAATCGTATCTCGTACACTGGTTGTACGTTCGCCAATAGGGCGGTAATTAATTAATTAAATAGATGGGCCCAACTCTCAAGAATGATACTGAATATACATATATACACTTTATTTATACATATTTACATACATTCGAACTTGTAACACTTAGCAAACGCTGAAACATTAGTATGCTAGGAATTTACATATATATATAATCTTATCCAATCACTATCTTTTAAATCTTACGATGTCGCCGGCCCTGGCGGGTTAGAGGCGATTATGTAAAGAGTCGGTATGCTAGTTTATATAATACAAAATGCTCACCCATTTGTCGCAGCCGTCTACATCGAATTCACCGATAACGCTGGTCCATAGTAGTACATAAAGTTCACACAGTGTTCACAGAGTTCGTGGGTACAGTTTGTTCACTGTAGCGTCGCGGTGTATCCTCGTCCTATTTATCCAGTTCTCTTGGGCATAGGCGTAGCGTGCTTCTAAATTTTGGGGGGGCACGAATTACGGATGGGATATCGAAAGCAAAATATCGATATGAGTATCGATGATAATATCGAAAGCAAAATATCGATATGAGTATCGATGATAATATTGCCTATTAATATCGTTATCAATAATATTTCGGCACAAAAATATCGATATTTCAAAATATCGACGATATTTCAAAATATAGACGATATTTCAAAATATAAACGATATTTCAAAATATCGATAACACATTTTCCTTTCACCAAGCAGTCAATCGTATTCGGAGGAATGATTGTATAGTAAAATAATATATAAATATTGTAATAGTACGATAAAAAAATGGTCGTAATTTAATTCAATAAGGAAATAACATTTGAATAAACAATATTTATCAAATTAAAAAGTTTCTATAAAAGTTTATAATTTTTTTTTTAATTGAAAGCCCTAAAACGTGTTTTTAGGCTATCTGAGGACCCAAAATCTTTTCTACAACATGATTAATGAATTTGGCGAGGATATTGTAAAACATGATAACCAATAAAGTATAAGTTTTACTTATCTTTTTTAGGATGTTTTATTTCCCTTCGTCTTTTATCTGTTGAGTACTTTCGGCCGCTAAGCTCTCCTTAGCGGCTAAGTTGTTAGCCTAAGTTGTTAGCGGCGGAAAGTACTCAACAGGTAAAAAGCAAAGTGAAATAAAACAACTTAAAAAGTTAAGTGAAACTTATCATTTTAACAAAGTTACGAAAGCAACATCTCCTAAACGTAACTCATTTTAATAAAAATGTTATTTGATTGCTGTATTGGATTTTCAATTATTCAACAAAAAACCTATCACACCTCTGCTATAATTAGCTCTCAACTCAAAATACAAAAAATATTTTATTTTACGTTCCCTCACAGGACAGGGATGGTAAAGTTAAATCACTTTCTAGTCAAAATCAGTGCTTTTATTACTACAAACTCTTTTCTTAAACAACAAATATTGAAACTTTGAAAAATCTTAAGTTAATAAATAAAATATAAAATAATGATTCTAGGCAAGTTCTACAAGTTTTTACAGTGTATTTTAAATGTCTGTTTAACACATTGGTAAACCTTGTCTCGTACTTGGCCATAACAGCCCTCTTTAATTTAATAAAAGTCTTCTTTCAGAATGCCTTGAAAATTTTTACACAAGCAAGTCCAGTTTCTCTTCACTCGAGTACAGCTGCGTCAGTTCATGTTCTATTGCCATTATGGCAAGTCCACTTAAGCGTTCTTCTTTCATCGTGCTTCTCAAGTAAATTTTGAGCCTTCGCAGGGTAGAGAATGACCTCTCTGCGGTCGTAGTTGTGATAGGCCATGAAAGAGCAATTTCTAAGAGATGTATCACTTCAGGTACATTGTTTTTCAGGCCGTTTTTAGTGCAAAACTGTGCCAACTCTTGCAGATTTATGTTTGGATTTTTCTTGTCTGTTTTTATAAAATTTTTTTTCTAGAGAAGCAGTGAAAAAACTTCAGCTGTGAGGAAAGACTTGAAGACAACTGATAAAAGGTTTGGATTTTCCCAACAACAGTTTCATCTAAGCTATCCCAATCCAACAAAAGCTGGATAATGGAATTGATTTTGTCGTAGTCATTCTGAGAAAATCGTGCTTGGAGGTTACTTACTACAATGTCAAGCCCCGCAAAATAAATTTCTATTTTACATTGCCCTTCTGCCGAGGTGTGATGATAAAAAGATTCAGACGCATCATGATATTCAAGCCTTTTTGGTTTCTTCCGTTTTCGAAGCAAGGAGAGTCTGTCAACATACAAGCCTTTGGTGGAAAAAACTTTGCAAAGTTCTTCTGTTTCGTTCCATAAGTGAATGAAACCTTGATCATTTCGTTGAAGTTTTATACTGTCGATAACAGCTTCAACTTTACTGAACAGTTTGGAAATGTCTAACGTTTCACTTTGAAGCTCTTTCGACAGTATGTCAGTCAGGCTTAGAACGTTGTACATGAGTTTAAGGCTGAAGATGAATTCAAAACTACTCGCCTGCTTTATTAGTCCATCTGCTTCAGCTGCAACCTTTCTATTGGAAGCGTCACTTGCCACAACTTCCATTGCTTCCAAAACTTCTGGGAGCTGCTCTAAGATAACCCTTATAGCACGGTGACGAACAGTCCATCTTGTTTGTGACAAACTAATCAGCTATTTACTTTTAGCCTCTTCATTTTGTTTACATATAGATTCAAAAATAGAAAACCTCTTGGCAGAAGCATTGATAATATACAGAGAATTTATTATGGACAAACAATTTCGCAACTCTCTTACTTCTTCACAAAACCGCATAACAGCAAGATCCAACAAATGGGCATGACAATGACTGTATAATGTCCTAGGCTCTTCTTCCTGAAACCTTGCAGCTACGCCATTGAACTTTCCACTCATTTGACTAGCACCGTCATACGCCTGACCACGCATTTTATTAAGATTTATTCCAATTTGCTGTATATACCCTTTAATAACCGAATGTAAGTTTTGACCTGTTGTTTCTGCAACATCAACAAATCCCAGAAATCTCTCTTTAATTCGGACATTTTCGTCATTGTTAGTGATGTAGCGAATGCATATGCTCACTTGCTCACGAGTGGAAACATCTGTTGTTTCGTCACAAATTATAGAATAGGCCGTAACCTCTTCTAACTATTTCACGATATATTGTATCATTTCACTTTTTATACAATCTATAATTTCATTCTGTATCTGGGGACTCCTGTATGAATGAACTGATGAATTCATCAGTGCTATTATATCTTCTCCTTTATCTTTTGACCTAAGGTCAAGTAGCTCCTGAAAATTACCTCTATTTAAAGACACCGAACCCTCACAATATCCTCTTAGGGCAAGACCTTGTTTTCCAAGGAACAAAATAGTTTCAATAATGAATTTTACATATTTTCGATTTTATTAAACTTTTTTAGTGTGTGCTGAAGACAAAGAGTCTGCAACTGTTTTGCCAGATTTTCGGTATTCTTTAAGAAATTGGGTAGACTTTAGATGCATATCACTTTTTTCGTGTTTTCTAAATTTTTCCAATGCTTTTTTCCAGTTTGTCACCCCAATTTTAGTAAATGACTCCTCTCCACGCCCTGTTTTATCTTTGCAAAAAATACGACAAGAGAAACAAAATGCAGCATTCAAAATGGGGCTGTATTCAACCCAACCAAATTCAGAATACCACGTGTTTCTAAACTGTCTAGATTTTAACTGTATTTTGCTTACCTTGAAACAATCAACAGGCTGGAATGGACCCCTAGAAATATCCTCTGATTGTAGACCCAGAGCAGGATCTCTATCACTACTTTCCACCACGTCCATAGGCCTAGGCCATTTTTCCTCCACATCGAGATTTGTTGAACAGGATGGTATCGGCATCAGCTGATTATCACCATAGTTGGACTTGGGACATTTATTAATGCTACTGTCACTACTTGCTTCTAGATATTTTCTTGGTTTAACAAATCAACTTTTTTATTCGAGCTACCGACTTTTTTGAAAAAAGAAAGTACTGATTTCTGTTTTGACATTTTCAAACGTACAAAAACAATGATTTGATAAAGCGTGCACGAAAACAAAGAATTGAAACCAACACACAAAGAATTACTGACTGGTAGAGGTGGATATAGAAAGTGGTGTGGTCTAGGCCAGCCGCTAGACCATTAAAATTCTCCACCCAGCGCCTGCTTCGTGTTTCCAGGAACACTGATAGCGACCCTTTGTAGCGCATTCCTTCAAGGGGTGCGGGGGAGTAAGTTCAACGACCCCAAGGGGGTAAAGAGTGTGGTCTGAGCGCAAAGGATTTTTACCGAGGAAAAAATATAGCATCGAATTTTTGTTATGGATCATATCATTGTTAAAATCTATGTTCAGGCTAAAGACATAATCGGAATATTCAGTTACACAGTTTGAAAAAGCGGGAAAAAACCCAACTTTCTTAAAAGTTTTCTACAATTTTCCGATTTTAACTGAACTCTATTAAGTTTTAATAAATTTCGAGTTCAGTTGGGGGGGCACGTGCCCCCCCGTGCCCCCCCCCGACGCTACGCCTATGCTCTTGGGACTAAAGAGTTCGGGGTCCTTTTATGTCGAAGGTCACTTATTGAAGACTCCTCGTACGTTACTCAGCACGGGTAGCTTTTCTTACACTATGCGGGTCGGTCAGCATTGGTGGGCGGTCAATGTTGCTCAGCATAGGTACCTTCTCTTCCGATATGCGGGTCGATCAGCACTGATGGGTGGTCATCTGGGTGTCCAACTCACTAAGCGACGGTGCGTATCTCTCTGGTATCGGCTTAAACTTAATGGTAGTGTCGTCTCTTCGCCCTCGGCACTATGTTGACATCTATGGGCAATCGATACTTCTGCAACTTCTCGTCGCTGATTATTCTATTTTGCGTCCGGAGCTAACGCTGTTCAATCCGTACGTATTATGTACTTGCGTAGGACCGGCGTCTTTCTTCTAATATTATACAGTGGGTCTCTTCTCAGCCCTGTAGCAGCTTATTTTTTTTGTTGAGTTTCGTAAGTTAGGGCTCTCGTCGGCCCGTTGGCAGCGTACTGTGTTATCATCTCTTTTTTTTAATGGCGCTCTCCCCACAAATGTCTCATCATCTTGTATATATTCTTCTCCATCCTCGTCTCATTGGTTCTCGCTTCCTCGGTCCCTATTCGCTCGTCCCTCCCTTGTTTATAGAGGGGGCGGATGCGATTAGCTCTCATAGGTTATTCTTGTCTCTTGCCTTTCGCAATTGCCTAAGTTCTGGCGCCGATTATGTCTGGTAAAACTTCCCATCAGACGGCCCCACCTGCTCGACCTCCGACCTCAGATATACGGCCGTTGACAACTTAATTTCTCCGTTTTTTATGGTACCGTAAATCTGGCGTTATAAAAATGTCGGGACTGTAAATTTGCTTGTCCACGCAAGCTGGGTGGCCCCTTAACAATTTAGGTTTCTGTTGTTTTCACATTCCGACTCTTTACAGTTACCAATAAAGAAAAAAAAGGTAACAGATTAAAATACCAAAGTATCATAAGAAACATTCAGCTGCTCTCCACTCGTTTTTCAACTGGTAGTTTCAAAGAAAGAAGTTTTATGTTATTTTTTAACGTAGGATTACGTTCCTCCATAACGGTCCGCTGTAAAGCAAAATTTCAGATGTAAAAACCATCGTCGCCAGTTATAAATCAAGAGTGACAGAATATTATTTCTAAAAGGTGTGTTTTTGTTTTATCCCTTTTTCTCTCTTCACACTTAACCAAAATCGTTAAATGAGGTGCCACTTTAAAGATTAAGATCTCTGCTTTGTGCAACTTGTTAATTTCGAATTACACAATATTTCTTCCCCTAGGATGACGCACGCTAGTTTTTTTTTTTTTAAATAGCTAGAAAAAAAAAAGAAGTAAGCAACGATAAGTAATCTTACGTTAATAACCCGCAGTAGTTTCGTTAGAAGAGACTACTTGAATTTCCCCCCCCCCCCTTGATTACGTTTGTTCCGTATACAGCGCGATATTTGTTAGCAGCAAAGATATCGGAGAATCCAGTAGATAAGCCAACGTTTTTCTCTGTAAGGGAGGGTCCCGGGTTGCTCAAATCGGTCGGCAGATCTGTACTGTCCTTCCGGCGCCCAGGCTTATACTATTCATAAACCGAACAAGGGAAATCAACCTTCGTCTGAGTTTGCAGGTATTGCTACGCAGCGCCGGCCTCCATTTTAACATTGTCGTATGCACTGACCGTCCCTGCCGACGTAATATTTTAAGATTTCCCTGTAAGGGAACATCGCAGATGTCTTGTCCGGACTTCAAACACAGGCCATCGCAGTGGTAACTGAGACGCTAACCCATACAATGTAAACGACCAAGGGAAGTAGTACAAATCCCCATTGTTCCTGTGATATAAAGTTTTAAATTCAGAAATTGCGTTATACTTTATATTTTCCTGATATTTTGGTTATAGAGTTATTTTAATTAATCAGGAAAATATTGATAAAATAATGCATCCTTGGTGAGTCAGTGTTATTTTTTGCTATATTGTCCGTGAATATTTGGATTATCCGTGTTTTTGAATTTTCTGCACACACCCTCTCTTTAATGATAAATGAAAAAAACTGTTACTCATCTCCTGATATAAATTAAACTATTAAAACTTTTACGAATAAACATTAAATACTTAAAGTTTTTCTTGATGTTTCCAAATAATGCACACTAATATAGAGTACACTCTTAGCTTATTATTCAGAGAAATTTAATATATTACTAATGAGTGGCTTTTTAAAACTACATTATCAAGGCGTAAGGACCCCGCCTAGTATCTCCGTAAGTGCAAGAAACGTATGAACGGAGAAGGTGCACTGTTAGTTTGACGGTAAATAAACGAAACACTGATGTTCTGAAGTGAAGTAAGTTACAATATTTAGGGTAGATTTAGGGCTTGTTCACATAGAATCCGTCAGCGTCATGCGTTAAAGATTCCGTTGGCACTGAGAAG
This sequence comes from Dolomedes plantarius, assembly GCA_907164885.2. Taxonomy (NCBI): domain Eukaryota; kingdom Metazoa; phylum Arthropoda; class Arachnida; order Araneae; family Dolomedidae; genus Dolomedes; species Dolomedes plantarius. The sequence goes on along the minus strand of OU015496.1, from coordinate 90,652,191 downwards.
ATCATCTGTTTACACCGAGTACAAAGCAACGGTCGTCAGCCAATCAGATGCGGTCGACGCTTCTCTAACGGAAGCAGTGTGAACAGGTTCTCTTCTCGGCGTCAACGGAAGCTTTAACGCGTGACGCTGACGGATTCTATGTAAACAAGCTCTTAGTCTGTAAAGCCGTGAGCTCTTCACGTTCCACTTTGTGTTGCTCAGAAGTTGTCATTTGAGTTACGCTTTCATGCGGGCCTCTGAAGCTACATTTCACAATACAAAGCGTCTCTAAAGTCTATGTAGTGAAGAGATGGAAAGACGGAACACCTAGGAAGAAAGACAACTAAAAGAGACGCATTCGCTCAAGAAAAGTGTCACTATACTTCTGAAAAATTTTTTATTGTACAATTATTGGTTAACTAAATTTATAGCTAAATAAACGAATTGATTAATTAATTTTTTTTTATTTTGGTATTTTGCATCTCTTTATACAGTGGAACCTCGGTTTACGAACAAGCGCAGGAGATGTGCTGCCCTCTAGTGATATGCAAGCATTCGTCACACTTGCTTCGGTTCGCGAAGAGTCCAAATGTCAAGCTCAGTTGGGCTTTCTCTAGCACAGCTCAAACGTTCGTTGACCATGAATTTCACAGATGTTTTTGTAGATATTTTCATTTAAATTAGCCCTCAATATGGCTCCAAAGAAATGGCAAGAGCAAGTGATATTGCTAGCAGGAAACCTAACCTAACGACTGAGAAAAAGAAGGAAGAAAGAGGCAATAAAGACAGCTGATGTGGCTAAAGGAATGACTGTTTTAACGAAGCAAAGGCCTCAAGTTATAGGAAAGGTAGAAAAATTATTGCTTGTGTGGATGCGTGTAAAAGAGCTTTCTGGTAATAGTATTAGTGGGACTTTAATATGCGAAAAGGCTAAGAAGTTGCACAGTGATTTGGTAGTTTGTGGAGAGTGAAGGTTACATGCAAAATCAAGTTTTTAACTGTGATCAACAGGATTGTTTAAGGAAAAAAATGCCAAGAAGAACCTACATCACCAAAGAGGAGAAGGCACTTCCTGAGCACAAGTTTATGAAGGACAGGCTTACACATTTTATTATGTGCTAATGAAATTGGTGATTGAAAAATCAAGCCACTTTTAGTTTACCACTCTGAAAATCCTCGTGCATTCAAGAAAAATAATGTGATGAAGGCTAAACATCTTGTAATGTGGAGAGCAAATACTAAGGCCTAGGTAACAAGAGTCATTTTCATGGAGTGATTTGTTGAGGTCTTCTCACCAGCTGACAAGAAATATCTGGAGGAGAATGGTTTGCCCTTGAGGAATTTTCTCGTCATAGATAACGCTCCTGCTCATCCTCCAAACTTCGAAAAAGATCTGTACATCAAATATAACTTCATTAACGTCAAATTTCTACCACCCAATGCAACTCCTTTGCTTCAGCTTATGGAACAGCAGGTTATTTCTAATTTAAAAAAAATTTAATATCATGGTACTCTTCCCAAGGTGTTTCCAAGTTACAAATGACACCTAATTGACCTTGAGAGAGTTTTGGAAGGAGTACTTCGTCCACCTTCATTCTCATATGCTCAACTGCATCGACATTATTGATAAGGCCTGGAAGCGGGGAGGTGGGGGGGGTTTCTTATCGTACCTTGTAGTCTGCCCGGAAGAAAAATTCAACCAACCTGTGTGCCAGAGAGAGACTTTGATAATGAAGAGTCAGAAGTCAAAGGTGTGGATGAGATAATATCCATGGGCAAAAGTGTGGGTTTGGAGGTCGACTTTAAAGATGTGGAGTTGCCGGTGGAAGAACACAGAGAAGAACTCACCACAGAAGAACATGTTAAGCTGCAGAGTCAACAGGTGAACGCTATCCGGTAAGAGTATTTATGAAAGAAAGACACAGAATGATAGGGATGAAATTTCCATTGCCATGATAAAAGAAATTTGCAGCAAGTGGAGTGAAGTGCACGCATTTACTGAAAAGCATCACCCTAATAAATATGTGACCAACAGAGCAGTTAATATTCTAAATGACAATGTGATGTCCCACTTCTGTGAAATTCTTCGGAAAAGCAAAAGACAAATTTCTTTGGATCGGTTTCTTGTACCAAAATCAGCTAGGGAGATTCAAAGTAAACGAAGAGAAAAAACACTAAAATCAGAACTGTCTAGTGATATTACGGAAGATGACTTACCTTCCATGCAGTAATTACTGTAATCCTCCCTTCCTTTTTAACAATCAACCATCTGAACCAGCCGTTATCCACTACAAAGCTAAAATGCTGTACAGAACAATTATCATGTGTTAGTTTATCATAATAAAGTCTGTTTTTATTTATTTTCACCATTTCTTTACCGTAACTCATAAAAATAAGTATGTTCTAGGGGGGTAAACGGATTAACTCTTCATCCGTTAATTTATATGGGAAAGTCTGCTTCGGTTTACGAAAGTTTCGGTTTGCGAGCCAAGTCTCGGAATGAATCAAGTTCGTAAACCGAGGTACCACTGTATATGATATCGCCGAGAAAGCTTCTTAAATTCATTTGATGTTTATTAGTTATAAAATACCTATTTCTAACAAGGTACGAAAGAATTTTTACGTTCAGGAAGAATTTAAAAATCTAAATTAATTATGAATCCTGTTCAACATACTAATCAACATCGTTTATTCGAAACACAATCAGTTCGCGAGAGAAAAGATGAGCATTTATTTCCCTAATTCCTGCAACGGAATAAAGAGGATGAGCGTTCATTTAATTCGAAAACTCTCGGAACTGTGCATCTGAACAGCTCGCTCTGGAGAACGCGTAACAGTAAAGTGATTATTAGAAACTAGTTGCCTCGATTCATTAAATCTTGAAGCATCGCAGCAACTGCATTCTCAAGGGTGGAGAGTTAATTTGTAACATGCATTTTAAATTTATGATTTGAGTTAATTGTTCTTATAGCAAACTCCACCAACTGTTACACATCCATGATTTAAGTCGAGTTATTCCTATATTTCTGACTAAAATATACCAAAAGCTGTTGAAAATGTAATGGAAATTTATGCAAAATGGTTCGAGGTTTTTACCCGTTTCAATTGCTGTATGAGAAAAAACTCCCTTTAGAAATAATATGTTTAAAACTACCGGTGAAATGCTGATTAATTTGTCAGACACTGTGTGAAATTTTACAATATTGTAATTTTTGATACATCATTAGCTATAAGAGGCGTATTCCTCAATATGGCTTCAAAAGTAGGCTATGATTTCCGCATATAAGGGGGTCCGAGACACATTTAAAAAAATTTTTTATTTATTAAGTTAAAATTTTGAATTTTTTTTTGTGATGGTTAACCATATAATTTGTAAATAAAATCACATCATAAAACTTCTCAAAAAGTTAAAAAAAAATTTTTTAATTTAATATTTTTTTAATTTAAAATTTTTAATAAAAGTGGGGTAGTTTAAAAATCATTATAACTCGAAATATTATTTGTCGAATTTCAAAAACTTTTTATTTAATTAAAAAGAAATATATAAGTTTTAATTTTTATTCACCATTTTTAAAAATATTAATTTTTTTAAAAAATTTAAAATATTTAGATTAAAAATTACAAAAAAAGGATGTAACATATTTTTAAAAAATCATATTTTCAAAAGTAAAATTTTTTACAAATTTGCTGCATCAAAATTAAAGTAAAATAGTTGAAAAAGACATGTTACAAGTTTCAACCATTTATCTTTAACGGTTTGAAACAATTTAAAGACGATAAATGGGGAAAAACCCATCATGCAGAAAAACGCACTTACAGGTTTAAACAACAATTGGCTACTATTAGAATTTTGCAAAAAAAAATAGTTTCTCCTGTTCTCTTTACGATAGAAACATGATTTAAACGTCATTTTAAGCGTAAAAGAAGATAAAAGTTTTAATGCAATAATTTTTATTTTTTTTGAAAATTCGAACAATTTTGTGTCTTTGACCCCCATAAGACATAAGTAAATTTTTAAAAATGTCGGAGTAGCTCAAGTAAAAATTTGTTTTTTTTAATAGGAAAGTAATAATTCAAGCCCAAAGGATGCAGTAGTAAATAATTGTAACTACTGATTATTAAGAATAAGCCAATCATACATAATTTAAAGCCGAAAATTTAAATTTGTGACTGTTTTACTTTTCTGTTTGAACAGAAGCATTAAGTTTTCTATGACTGAATTCTGTCCTGACCCAATGTTTTTTATTTAGACAGAAATTAAAACATTATTAGGTTATGAAAGAAAGGATAATCCTTATCAAATTCATTTCAATAAATTTGTTTCAAAATAATTATTTATCCTCTCTTTGAAATGTGGCTATTTTAACGTAAATTTCTGAAATACACGTTCTGCAAAATAGGAAACTAATAATTTAAGTAATGGAGAGTAATTATAAATAATGATTTTTAAGAATCAGCCAGTCATACATAATTTCTATACCCATAAATTTCCCAGATGAGTTTTGATTTTTTTACAATAGAAACAAATCTAGATTGATACGATTCATAACAGTTTTTAATTACTTTATTTTTTATTATTGGTCTGTGCGATGTTAAAATGACATCATATTAATTTTCACGCCAATCAGCCAATTCGCTGTGCAAAACTCTAAATGACCGCCATCCAGCGAAGTCTAGATTGGTTAATCAGGCTTTCACTTGTCAAAAGAAAAACAGATGGCGAGTGCAATAATTCTTTAAGGAGACGTAATAATGCCATAATTAACTACCAACAGAGTTCGCTTTATTGTTCTGTCAATAAATCAAGCGGAATTTGTCAAATTTCAGCTCATCGACATTTATTTCCATTCCCCTGCCTTTTCAGCATTTCTGTTGATATCTATGACATCATGTCATAACGAATTTTATGATATTCAACTTGATCAGATTTTGAGTGAGAAAGTTAAGACTTGCTACCTGTTGCATCAGTTTTGAGAGATGTAAATCATCAATATTTCTAAATATATTTGCTCTCTGTTTTGCCTTTCAATGATGAGGGCTGAAAAAAAAGATTCACGAGTTCATTGTATACATTTTTTATCTTTTTCGTGTATTTTTTTCTTTGCTTTTATTCATGGAAGAAAATTATAATTAAAAGTTTCTGTCTTGTTAATATATTTTGACGTATTCGAGTGAAATGACCATGAAAGTAACGCTCTAAAAAGAGAGATTTACTATACAGGCGTTATCCAATTTTTTATGTAAATAATATTTCAATCAATTTACTAAAATTGGTTTCATTTATTATGTAATAAATAAATATTTAAAAAGTAAAATAAGGAAATAAGAATATTATATTCGTAAAGGATATATATATATGTGTGTGTGTGTGTGTGTATTACGTATGTCATATAATACGCAAATGTAACTTATAGATAGTATGTATAGTACAATATCCCACATCATTATGCATCGTATTTTACCTACAGATATGATGTTATAGAATTTTAATTATGGGGTTTTAATAAAGATGTTTTAATGGGAAATGCCAAACTTCTTGTGATAAAATAAATTTTCTTATAACTGTTGGGAGATGATATTCACTATCCAAGAAACTTGTCATGGTAAAGTTACTCTACTGGTTTGGAATTCTTTTACATAAAGCATTTCAGTAACCGTTAGTTGGTTATTATTAAAACTTAAAGTGGGATCTTAATGAAATATTCATGGGAAATTTTCGCTAAGATTTAGGGATATTTTTCCACTTGACTTATACGAGTTTGCACCTCAAGCTATTGTCTTTTCATTTTCGTTTATTTTTAATTTCCAATAGCATAAAGGACTGTAATTTTCGTCACAACTGAAGGAGTGAAATAATTTAATTTTATAAAGTATGGTCTATCGGATGTGTCTTGCAGGAAATGTTGCAGTATTGGGATAACGAACCAGAAGCTATCAGGATGCAAAATAGAAAAGTTTTTCATTAATCACTGCTCTGTGACGTTACATTCCGACGAAACTGTAACAATACTATACAATTAGCCAAAATATTAAATACAGTGATATTAAAAATCCTTTTTATGGACATATGAAAATTCCTTGCCGGAAATACGTTAGCAATATATTTCAAACCCATGCTTCGGGGATACCATGAGACACTGAAGCAGATGTTATTTTCACAGTTGACAACATCGGAGTAGCAAACAATAATTGAATCTGCAACATGTAAATAGAATTTTCTCCTCCCCCCCCCAAAAAAAAAACTGTAATGTAACTTTAAAAGCTCTTCACAAAACTCCAGTCTGTCGCTGCGTTTGCGTCTGCATATAATCCTATGTACTACACTGGTAGGCAGTACCTTAAATAGAAATCACTGAAGACGCTTTTTCGAGTAAAGATATTTAAAACAAAGAGTTAAAGGCCAATACGGTATTAAATGAAATTTCTTTTTTCATTGTCTTTGGGTCTTAACGTGATATCATTGTAGTGGGTATTCTACGCTATTCCCACACATACATTAATTTAAAATCTCACCCTTAACTCACTGACTTGAAACATCCGTATTTCGGCATTCGGACTATTGTAAGCTTTGTCTATTGTGAGCTTAGTCCGGTATTCGGACTGGTTGTGAGCTTTGTCTTAAACAAAAACTGGTACTGTTGATTTCGCAGAATGAAATCGAATGGTAGTTCGTACCATGTGAGAGATTTCTCTGCGCACAGTTAAACTTCATCCCTAAAATACCCTATCAAACTGTTACAGATTTGGAATTGCAAAATTTCAAAGCCTCGAATGCAACGATTCCTCTAATGAGCACGACACCACTTCTGGGAATTTTTGTGGAGGATTACTTAACAATAACGTTGACATTTGCGAAAATGGTTTAAAAAATTACCACATTTGAATAAATATAATTTAACAAGCGATAATTTTTTTTACTCAGGGGAAGGTGACTTTTCCAATTTTGCTCTTTCCCACAAAACGTAATTCATGCAAAAATAAACTTGCAATAAGAGAGAATTTTTTCCTTTTCTTTTATTGGCAATAAAAGAGAAATTGCTGATGAGTATCAAATAGTTTAGCTAGGAACGAATACGGGAGGCAGCAAATTGAAGCTTTTGGTGATAAGGACTTCATCAGTCAAGTAGCTTCATTGTTTCAAAGAATTGGACGTTGAGACACCTACTTCTAGGGAAAATAAATTGAAAAAGGGTGGATAACTTCTCATACTAGAGAGGGTGAGGAATTTGACCAAGCGTTTTCAAAAAGAGAAGAAAGAAATCCATCCTGGGCTATGCCTAATCCATAGAATATCTGTTCCAGTTCTTATACCGCCATTACTCAGCCTTTTGATACCAGTTAATGAATTGCTCTTTGAATTGCGTCACCAGCAGCTATTTATAGAAAAGTAAACGTGATCCAAGATGTAAAAGATTACAAATCTACCGCTACATTTGCCAAAACCAACAATATATAAGGTCTTAATGCACGGGTGAAACACGCTTGGGATATCCTCAAGGCAGAAACTGTATAAAACTGCTTGGAAAACGAAAGTTAATTCAAACGGATATGAAGTAACTGAAAAGTCTTTCACGCAGATAGTCTTTGACTACGGAAGTACCTCTGTAAAACAATGCTTCTACAGACGATGATGAAGCAACTGAAGCAAATGCAGAAATTATTTGACGAAGTCACATAAATTTCACTTGCTGACTTCTTTCCTCGAATCGTACAAAGAATATGTATCAGTTATCAACTGTTCTCAAGTGAGTTTCCGTCACAGTTGTGAAGTTCGGGACATTCTGCACCAAACAACTGCGTTTCTGCCAATATTTTTGGTGTACGGGATGTCACACTACTGGAACAAAATACGGAAAAAGTTACTGTGAATATGCCAAGAAATATGGAAAATTCTTAGATATTATAAATGATATCGAAGATCTTTTATATAAGTAAATGTCAATAATTTTCATTTTAAAGTAAAACATTTCCGTTTTCCATAAGGTTTTATGAGTAATTTAGCTTATTGTAAATGAACGAAACTTGCCCGTGCATTATTATGTTAACTTCTTTCATTAACATATGTGTTATTAATGTAATGAATTGGGTCATCCCATAAGCAATGAAGGTTTTTCTCCTTGGTCAAAATGAATGATGCGATGCTTTACGTTCATTGCATGACATTGCAATCTCTATGGTTTATTAGATTCATTTTCCTAGTACTCGATTCGAATTGGTTATTGTATACATACGAATTGTGCAGAGTGTAAAATCCCTCAATAAATGTAAAACACTGCTTTATTCATTTTGACCAATAAGAAAAAAAACCACATTACTTATGGGATGACCCAATACATATGTGAACTACATGAACTGAAACTAATGTAATATATCTTTGATGCCCGGCATAAAGGGCTCAAAACAGTGTCAAAAACAGTGATTTAAATATAACAAATTATTGGCTTTTATACCAATCACAAAAATATAATTTCGACTTGAGTCTTCTGCAAAGAAATGCAATTTTGTATACAAAATTGATAGGATTATTATACCAGTCAAAAGATATGTGTGTTTTTTTTATCAATGCTAACAAATATTTAAAAATCACTGTTTTTGACTGAAGCTCTTTATACCGGGGATCAAAGATATGTATTTTCGAGACATTATAATATGCAAACCATTTATAAACCGTATTAATGGTGGAAAAATTTAGAATGGGTCTATGTATATCTGGCTCAATGAAAAGTGACAGAATACTGCAACTACAATATTTTGGAATTTGGAGACCAGATTTTTCGCATTGACCTTGAACATTGCGTATTTTCTTTTTATGTACTATGCTTGTATTACATTAAATAATTACTGGTGCTATATTTAATTTATTTTTTTTGTGTTTCCCTGAAAAGAAGCTACATTTATTTTTCTCTTCTTTTCTTTCTTAGAGAGCACTCAAAACACGCATTTCCATGAGGTTCCGTCCGCCCGTCAGATGGCGCTCCGTACGAGATCTGCTGCTGCTTGTTGCCATTTTTACTTGTCTAACTTGCTACCTCAGTTACATCGGATCTTTTCTGCAAACTACTGTACCATCAGGTATCCTCATGAGATTACAATACTTTTTTTTTTTTTTTACTTTTACTTCCGTTGTGCTCATATTACGTTAAGTGAAGTTTATTACAGACAAACTACTTTCTTCGTGCCTCAAAGTGCGAGGTATTTTTCATCTCTCTTTAGGGTGCTTTTTTTATCATGTAAGATAATCCTCTTTTTTTTATAACGCAATTAAGCGTGCGTGACATTTTGGTGCTTAAAAAAAAGATGGGTTTTTAAGGAAAGAAGAGAACGAAAAAAATCGCTAAAAAATTTCTGTTTAAAGTATTTTAACCAAATTACGTAAATCTCGCACAATAGAAGAAGAGTCCGCCGTTAAGTTTGCATAAGAAAAGGTTTTCTTTATAAAGAGATCCCTGATTTTTTTTTTACTAAAACTTAAGAGTCATTAATTCTTTTAAAAGTGAACGGAATGAAACTTTTACATGCTTTACAGTTGTGAGAATTGTGCATTGTAATAAATAAGGAATATTTCTTTTTAAATGTGGTCTTTTAATTCAATTTCATACTTTATGTAAAATTCAAATATTTGTATCAAAAATTGTATAAAACATTTTTTAATGTGAATTTATGAATGTAATATTGGTCATGATACTGTCTGGGGTTGTCTATCCTTGTAGTGTTGTATGCCATTTTAGTGATGTTAAACTACGCATGCTTCTAAGCAAAATGTTCCAAGAGAAAGAGGACATCCCATTTTTGTAATACTGAAAATCATATTTTCGAGGTAGTCCGTCGTGTTCCAATATGCCTCACAGAACGCATTTGTATGAAGTTTTTAAGATATATATATATATATATATATATATATATTATAATTTTTTTTAAATTATGTTGTCTAAAACACAATTCTGTGTTATTTTTATATTTGGCACTCTTTTTTAATGATTCATTGCTTGATATAATATAGGGGTAAAAGTCAGACACTCGGACCATTTTTTAAAATTTTCTTTGCGTTCTGACTGGAACATACGTGAATGCATTGACATCTAACACTGCAAAAATTTCTCAAGCTCTAGTTGCTCTATAATATTTTTAATTGATTTTCGTTGAGAGAGAAAAAAATAGCTTAATGACAAATACTCAATTTTGAAATGATAAATTAACAAATGTGTCTTTTAAATTTTGATTCATTTAATGGAAATATTAGTCAAATTTTCCAAGTAGAAAATCTGGTATTTTAACGGCAGAGAAAAGAGAAAGAATATTTTATATTTTTAGTGTTTTTTTCTGTTACATACATACGTAATTACTTTTCTGTAGAAATGTCTTAAGCATTAGAACTTCCATTCTAATAATCGAGTCAAAACATATGTGGTGGGATATTAGGTTGTAAATTATTCAGAACCCGAAATAAAAAGCCATGTTTTAATCCATTTAGTATTTTATCATCTTTTATCGATGCTTTTCCCATGAATGTATCGAGATTAGGTTGCATTTATGAACTGACGTTTAATTATGTAGAGGTCGTAAAGCCTTACGAAGAAGCTTCTTTCAACATTTTAGCTTCCTTTTACCACTAGTTGTTTACCTTGATGTTTTAAAAGCATTTTTTCCGTTGTTTGGCCAATTTATGAAATTAAGTAGGAGCTTCAGATTTTCAGTTCGATCTCACGGATTGGATCTTATATAACTTTTCAGAGTTTTATTTAAAAAGGATTTCTGTTGTGGATTACTAAAGATATAAGTATTTTTCTACAACTAACTGGATAAAAGAAAATTTAAGAATTTTTTTCTGTGTATGTCAATACTTCTTTTTCTGATTTGGACGCAATGTGAAAAAAAATACTGCATTTATAAACACATATATTTTTTCTTCATTGATATTGTCAAGGATTTCTTTTTTAAATAGTGATTATTACCTCTTTGCTTTTACCACGGAAGAGAAACAAAGTATAGAAATAATATATTGATTTATTATATATGATATAAAAATTTATATATTAAAACAAATATATTTTTATACATAAAATAAATATATTTTTATATTTAAAATATAAAAAAATATATATAATTTTTTTACGGATTTTCCCCCTTTCTATTCCCTGATTCTTGGCAGCAAGTTCTTTGTATGTAATTCTCTCTAAATTACCAATGAGGTGAAATTGACTTATGTTCTGACGTTATCTTTACCAAGCCCGCATATGCTTCGATGGAAATTTAATTACAAATAAAATAGCATTATATGACGTCGAATATGGGGGTCAATATATTTCATGCATTCGCCGTACACAAAACGCAGAATAATCCAGTCTTCTCACGATGAATTGCTTTCTATAAAGATGTAGTTTTACGGACATCATTTTTAGTGCACGCAAAGTAAGTGTAACTCCTAATGTTGTGACATCTACTGTCATTGGTGCAGCGGAAAGTATATATCTTGTTTCACGTAGTTTCTTTATATATAAACTGAGTAGGTTCATTTTTAGATAAGTTTTTCTCCATGGAAAGTATCTGCTGTAAGTTCTTACCTCGTTTCTTTGTAGTACATACTTTTAAAAACAACAGCTCAATATTTGATGATTAGATTACAGTATGAGGTAAAAAGGGAGATTCCCAAGGATTATTAGAGACATACCCGCTTGATATTTTTCTAACTTTGTACTTCTAATTTGTAGTATGACTGGTATAAGTTTGAAGCTCTTGTCTTGCACAGCCACATTGTAGAAAGTAATTATTTTGTCATTATTAAATAAAGCCTGGGTTTCATTCTCAGAGTAATCTGAACTTCTGAAGTCTTACTGCTTATGAATATTTTTTTTCTCGCTCTTACCTCTCCTTAGAGAGCACCGTAATATGATTTTCGATGAATTTATATTCAAAGACGAGAAACAGAACTCCTTCCTTTTATACTGTGTCCTGTATTCTTACCGTTAAGTAACTTATTGTGTGTATTACACATTTATCACACCCTAAAATTTCTTAACGTTTATTTTATATTAATTTCTGGTGATTCTTCAAAAATTAAGTCCTTAAATTTTAACAGTTTTTTTAAATTCTTGAAAAGTTCTTAAATTTTTAAGTCTAATTTTTTAAATTTACAACTTCGGGAATTAAATATAACTTATTTTTGCATGATTCATGATAAACTGGGGACAGATACGTTTTTTGGTCGATCTCCTAAAGCTTTTATGGTGTTGAAATAATCGGTTCTTGATAGAGAAATGTCATTATCAAAATCTAAAAAAAATTCTTAATTTTAACTAGCTGCAGCCAATCATCGGCAAATAACAATTTGGTTTCGATTACTTCTTCCTGCTAGAAAAGGAGAGGCATGCATGATCAAAAACAGAGAGCGAGGGGAAGATTGTAACGTTTGTCATAATTTCTCAGCTGTATCAAATTAGTTTCGAAAAATCGGTTTTAACTGCTCTACTTAATGCAGGAAAATTTGACAATGTTTGGTGCATCTTAGATTTTGCAGAAATTTATATATCACTTTATTATTTTTGTGATATTGTGTCTTATTGACAAACCTTGTGACTGACACTGACAAATCTACTATGTTATGGGATCTGTTTTGTCCTTAGTAACATTTCTTTTTCCATGAAAAGCTATACGAGTATTTTTACACCGAGTAAATAAATTTATAAAGGAAATCCACTAATAAATATCATTTTCATTGCTGTATTAATAGACACGTCTTTTTCTTCCGAGAACAATGTTAGAAAAATATATTTAAACTTTATAAAGCAAAACTTTTAAGTCCTTAGAAAGTATTTGTCTTTTGATATTGAAAATATATTTGAACCATGATATCACTAAATGTGCTAGCATTATTATTCCAGTACAGGTATTCCCGGACTTACGACCGAGATAGGGACCGAGACATTGGTCGTAAGTTGACTTGGTCGTAAGTCGAGTTTCAAATAATTTTTTTTTTATATATGTACATGCATATGTTTTAATTTTCATGCATAGATACGTAATTTAAAATACATTGTACTTTCTTTAGAAGAAACATTTTTCTTCGCCATTACTACATATTATGTTAGCCCAATCCATTGGTTCAGAATTTGCGATAGAAGATACGTTACAAGTTTCTTTAACTAAACTATCCAAGGAAGTTTGAACAGTTTGCATCTTTTTTCCTTGTATGTTGTCTGTTGTGTAATAGCAAGGCCGATTTTCCTGACACTTGTAAATCTTTTTTAATTTGGACCCATTGCTTCTAATTGTTGTACTACTTTATCAATATAGGGAAAAGCTGAAGCCGTATCATTGAAAGCAAATTTTGTCATTGTTCTTCAGCTTGTTCGTTTGTTTCATTTGTAAGTCTATTACACTTGTATTTTTTATTTATTTATTTTTTTTGGGGTGGGGGTGGGGGGGGGTTACTTTTAATATTTCCAGCCATACTGGGAGAAAATTATGTATGCACTTAACTTCAAAAATCGAACCACTACATATTTAACAATACAAAGTAGTTAGTAATATTTTTATGTAATAATAATGTGAAGCGACGCCTGCGCACTTGTTTTGTTAACTCTCGAATGAAGATTTATTTGATTTATCGTGTGGATATCGAAACTATTGCATCATACATTTTTATTATTGCGTCAAAAATTTGTGCAGTATTGCAGAATATTGCATCATATTTTTTTATAATTATGTAATATATATAGGTATGTACTGTACATTCGAAGAACAATATTTTTGAGAAAAAATAAATAAAAATAAGTAAAAATAAAAACTTCGGTCGTAAGTGCGAGAGGTCGTAAGTCGAGGAATACCTGTATATCGCTGTTTTGTTAAGAGTTCCTTTGCTACACTGTTTTACAAATCCTAAAGGTTACATTTTTTTTCCCTTTGAAGTTACACTGGCTTATACAATACGTTTATTTTTTCAAATAAAATTTCTTTTAGCTTAAGGTGACTGCCTACGTTCGGAGTCAATTTAAAAAAAAAATTAAAGGATTTTTTGGTCTTTATGGTAAAATAGTTCTTATAATTAAAAAAATGAACAAAAACTTACCTCTAAATAGCATACTTTTTTATAAATTGGTCAATTTGAAGTAATTTTTAATGAAATTTAGCTAAAACGCCTATCACTCTTCACAAAATCCTAATGCTATTATTTAAATTTCCTTCTCACACATGATAGATATGATAGTTATCTTCTAAATGACCTACAATCTAAGAGAAATTTTAAAATGCAAAAATAATACACGAAATTTTATGTTCCAATATGAAAATTTTCTCCGATTCGTCACTCCTTTCTTTATAAAAACAGATCCAAATAAAAAACTATTTATTATACACCAATTATTGTGCATCATTTCATTTACAATAGCACCTAAATTATTTCCTGAAAATTTTATAAAATTATATGCATTATTATGTGAGATATGATAACCATAGAGATTTGTGCTAAAAAACATAATTCTGAGAAAAACTCATTTAAAGTTCTTTGTCACTTCAGTTTTGTAGCAGATGTTGTTTTTTTTAAATACCTATAACTCTGCTTCTCATTTATGTAAAATAAAAATCAAAACAGTTTTGAAAAGAGAAAAGATTGAATTACACGATTCTTGCAAAAAATGAAATTGACAAAAATAGTAAAAAATATGACATTTTCAACGTAGGCAATCACCTTAAACTAAGATGGCGTATTAAGACTTTCTCTCTCTCTTTGTATATATACATAATATCGACTACAAATAATAGCTAACAAATATTTAAAAGTATTTCGAAAGACATTTTTTTTGCACTTACTAATGTTGAAGAATAGGCTATCATTAACTGCAACATTTCGAGTAGAAAAACATCATTAAACTTCTTCAAATGTATTGGTAACATATTCAAAATCGATTTATGAAAATTTCCCTGTTTCTGAAATGCAGCGAATACCTCAAAAAATGATTTTTATATCCAAATTATTCCACGACCAAGCTAATTTGCGCGTTTAAGAGAAATATCATTAGAATAAATTGTTCCCTTTTATAATGCAAAATCGATACTGTTTTCAAGTGCTCTGGGCATCATTTTGGAGAACGAAAATTTCCTAACGCTATTCACGTTACGTAACATAAGAAATCTTAGTTATTTATTCTTTTTGTTCAAAATGCTGCTGAAACATTTCTCGCCGATGCTGGATCTTCCCCCCCCCCTCCCTCGTACCCCCAACACAAATCTGCGGAACAAGTGGCCGTGTGTTCATTCTCGTGGCTTATTCAAACCGTTTATCAAGTGCTCAATTACGTGCATTGAGTAGGGGGCTTGTTGGGATGGCTTATTCATTCATTAGTGGTTTAACTCCGACTGACAGGAACTCTTGTCTTTCCGCAGATGGCAGCAGGTCTCCCAGCATCGGAAGCAGCGCCCTCAAGCGGAGTATCCTGTCGCAGCTGACGTCACAAGACAGAGGGGTGGCGACTTCCCCTCAGACAGCCGATCCGCAGACGACATCTTTTGATTACCGACTGGAGAAACTGCTGGAGGAGGCATGTTTAATAGTTTTTCTTGTGCTCTGTAATACTCTCCTCGTCCATTTAAGCATTCTTCGTGTAACGAAAGGTTGGAAATATTACAGAATAAAATTAATTTTTTTTTCGGTCGTATAAGAAGGGGTTTTCTGGGATGTAATAAAATCGAGATTATTTAGGAAATATGCATTTTAAAATACTTAGACTTCTCTTTTAATACCTTAAATACACTTAACATAGTTGTTAGATTTGTTAATTTTTTTTCATGCCGTAAAAGAAGGCCGTATCCCGTTTCCTGGGATATAACAAAATCGAAACTTTTTCGGAAATATGTATTTTAAAAAAGTTAGAGCTTTTCTTTTATTACCTTAAATACACTTAACATGATAGTTAGATTTATTAATTTTTCCGGCCTTAAAAGAAGAGGTATCCTTGGTTATACTAAAATCGAGACTATTTCTGAAATGTGTATTTTAAAATACTTAGACCTTTTCTTTTATTACCTTTAATACACTTAACATGATGGTTAGATTTATTAATTTTTCCGGCCGTAAAAGAAGAGGTTTCCTAGGATATAATAAAATCCAGATAATTTCTGAAATATGCATTTTAAAATACTTAGAGCTTTTCTTTTATTACCTTAAATACACTTAACATGATAGATAGTTAGATTTATTAATTTTTCCGGCCTTAAAAGAAGAGGTATCCTTGGTTATACTAAAATCGAGACTATTTCGTAAATATGCATTTTAAAATACTTAGACTTTTCTTTTAATACCTAAAATACACTTAACATGGTTGTTAGATTTGTTAATCTTTTTCGGCCGTATCCCGTTTCCTGGGATATACTAAAATTGAGACTATTTCTGAAATATGTATTTTAAAATACTTAGACCTTTTCTTTTATTACCTTAAATACACTTAACATGATGGTTAGGTTTATTAATTTTTCCGGCCGTAAAAGAAGAGGTTTCCTGGGATATAATAAAATCCAGACAATTTCAGAAATATACATTTTAAAATACTACTTAGAGATTTTCTTTTATTACCTTAAATACACTTAACATGATGGTTAGATTTATTAATTTTTCAGGCCGTAAAAGAAAAGGTTTCCTAGGATATAATAAAATCCAGACAATTTCTGAAATATGCATTTTAAAATATTTGGAGCTTTTCTTTTATTACCTTAAATACACTTAACGTGATGGTCAGATAAATTTATTTTTCCGGCCGTAAAAGAGGTTTTTTTATTGATAAAAATAAAATCGAGACTATTGCGGAAATATTATAGAGAATAGCTCACTTCTACCCAGACTTGGGTGTATGTAATTTGAAGTGGCACTCTAAATGAATTTGATACAAACACAGTTTATACATGAAACAATGTTTATTGAATTCGTTGCACATATAGAATTTGCTTTTACAGCAATAAGCATACGTACTACTTGTACGGAATATATATTAACATTCAATAGAAATACTTTTTGCAAATACTCACAAACCAGCAGAGAGTCAAACCAGCAGTTCTACCACGTAAACTTTGGGCCCCCTAAGCACTAGCGCCGGTTAACACTTGGAGCTGCTTACCTCGTAGCTCCCTCTCGCTTATCTATCAACCTTAACAAAACCTTTTTCAACCCCTGTATTAATCAAGCTGCTTGGCATTTATACCAAGCGCGTATGCCGAAATTAGCATATCTCAAGCAGCTTCTTTAATTCATTCACTCAAAAGTTCGATTCTTGTGAATCGAATCTTATGTATACCTTACAATATATATTTTAAAATACATAGTCCTTTTCTTTTATTTCCTTAAATTCACTTAACATGACGGTTAGATTTGGAATTAGTGTGGGATAAGAAAATTTCAATTTCTAATGTCATACCTTACATATTCTTTTTAAATATAACATTAAAATACTTATTTTATATAATTTGTCACAAGCAATAAGACTGATGTGTAGTTCCTCATATTTTCATACTATTCCCTTTAATAAGTACAATAAAATAGAACATAAGGAGTGTGTTGGGATTAATCTTCAGAGCTGAAGGAGGTTGAAAGCGCTGAATATTCAGGGGTAGGTTAGAGAGAAGAATTGAAAGATTGGTTAGTAACCCTATCCTCTTCTGGATCAACTACAGCAGACTAATTCCTAACTTCAACACCTCTTGTCATTCAAAACAAATTCTAAATTATATTTCAGCTCTTTTTTCCTAAAAGAAAAAATCCTTTTTGGAAATGTTTCCACAGAAGAAAACAATTACTATTATAGGTATTTTGTTGAAGCGAATGACATAAAGTGAAAGAGGCCCGTATATAGCGAGTCAAAACCTCCCTTATACAATATCGTACTTTTGAATAAATAAGCTTTAAAATCATAACAAGAGTCGTTCAGCATCTCCATTTAATGGAAAAAGCTCAACGAATAACGTCATAAAATCCTCACACGAAACGGCTCTCGTTTCATAAACCTATATTTACATAGGTACAGAAATTTTAATCCGGAATCAGGGAAAACTCTCTGGATATTCTGAGCGGGAGCGCAATATCTTCACTAATAAGTAAAAGAGTGAAACAGAAGAATAGTAAAAAAAAGAAGGTTCTCCAAAAGAATGAAAGTAATTCCAACTGCGCATTTTCCACATTGTCTTCGAAATATCTCATTGCAACTCCGTGCCCGTGCGAATACAAAATAAATCAAAAATGTACAACTATATTTTTCTATAAAAATCAGTCTGGAACAGATTCTACAGAAGTCTTCATTCCTTTTCGATTAATAACATTTTACAAAAATGTTTGGATTTGTTCACGACAACTCGCATTTTCTCTCATACGATTCAAAAAATATCTTTGTTATATTTGGCTAATTTTCCCTGAGACTGTTCCATTCCTTCTAAACAGTCGGACCGACAGGAAAATTGCAATAATTCTCTAGAGAATCTAGTATTTACCTAAGATACACATAATATAATAAGTATACAGCATCTCGTTTTTTTATGTCATTAAAAACGATAGGAACTTGGAGGTAAGGCAACTCAGCATTTCCAATTTTTTTACTTTTCTTAATTTTCTCCTTGAGGTTTCTTTTTATTTTAATACTTTTTCTTTACCGTTATTATTATTATTTTTTGCACGTCATGTTTTAATGTATATAGAATATCTTTAATATTTGGTGCTTTTAATATTTTCGCCTCCACGAACAAAACAGCAGCGGGATGTAGAAATAAGACTATCAAGGTGCCCATATCAAATAAAATACTACCATAATATAATAATCGAAATAACAACGATATACTGTTGTCATTGCGTTAGTTATATTCAAGCTTCTGATTATTTAGTTGATAAGATGGGAATTCTTGTCAAGTGAAATTACTTTATTGTTTTCATATGTCAAAATAATACGCAAATTGTCGCATCAAGCGAGAATAATTTTGTTAGAAGCATTTCCTTAGAAAATAGTCTGCTTTATGTTGATAGAACTAATTAAATGTTCGTAAACACAATGCTGTCAGTTTTAGTTCGAATAGCAGTTAATAAATAAGAAAAAACAAGCTTAACTATAAAAAATAAATAGTTTTATTCTTACACATTAAGAAAAGAAAATTGAGATAACAAGTTTTTAAAAAAAACTTTCAACACAGTTAATTTAGTTAACATATGCTAACTATTTTTACTTTTTTAAACCAATGCGGAGGCACTTGTCGTCAAACATTCGGCTATACTACACCGCAGTGTTTACTGTCCATTTTTATTATGGGGGCACCATATAGGCGGGCAGCATTACTTTCTATGAAAGGACGACACAAACGGAGGCATATTTCATGGCGCGACGCCGGGATTCTATCCGAACACCCTCAGCATCGAAAACCAGCGCGCTGTACCACAGAGCCTCCACAAGCCTTTGTTTTACATATTTTTAGATACTAGCCGCTGAGCGACCAGCATGGTCGCTTTTAGTTTTATATTTTCTTTTGCTAAGCAATTCAACTGAAAGTAACATATGTAAGGAATGTGACCATTACCTTTCATCATAAATATACGTTTTTAAGGGGTATTCTCTATAAGGCTGATTCTAAAACATCGTAATTAAAAAATATGAATTTCCATTACTTCAGAACAGAGTTAAAGATAAGACTGAGAAACCCAACACCAATGATTGTAAAAATTACATCCCTCTCTGTATGTACCATTTTTCAAAATTAAGATATCTACACTTTATCACTATGTCAAATAAGAAATTGTTTGGGAAAAAATTTTCCCTTAAAAAATAGTGTAAAAATTCAGCAAGTATTAAAATATAGTGTGGATTACATCACTCTCTGTATGTACTATTGTTCACAATTCAGATATCTATACTTAATCGTATCAAATAATAAATTGTTGGGAAAATTTCTTCACTTATAAAATGGAATAAAAATTCAGCAAGTACTGAAAAAAGTGCAGAAGATTAACTGTTATTAGCTGTCAGTTGCTATGCCGGCAACGGTTAAGCCTAACCTCGCGATCATTTATGCTCTTTCTTTCACGCCTCTCTCTTAATGAATTATTTCTTCTTCGCTTTCTTTCTTGAGACTATTCCCAACTTTCACTTGATTATGCAGCTCGCTTTCGAGCATTCCTGATTTCAGTGCGTAAATCCATGTTGACACTTGGTTGCAAATTGCGGGCGGCCGCTAATGTTCACATCTGGCAGTTGCAGCCTTTGCTATTCGGAGGCTAGAAATATCGTCGATTTTTGTGCCGCATACCTACGCGTTATATATATATATATATATATATATATATATATATATATATATATATATATATATATATATATATATATATATATATATATATATATATATATATATATTTCAGATCTTTTTGCATTTGTCAAAAAGAAACATTTCATAGTTTGGTTGGATTGACAAAATAATGGGTGTTTCTTTTTTAATATTTTAATCTCGCTTATATAATATCAAGATATTTTAATTTGATCTTACTTTGCACCAGATATACTAATTTCGGGCAGCAAATTGGGGAAAAGAAAGAAAAAATTGTGGCTTGTAAAGAAAATATTTGTGTATATTAAAATGCATATGCCGTAGTTCAGTTCAATGGGGGGAAAAATTATAGCATCTTAAAAATGGACTTCTTGAAGTTGTTTGGCCTCAATACATTTATCAGAGAAAAGCAATGACAGTAACGAGTTAAGAGGTAGTACTTCTCTCTATAGTTTGATCATGTTTAAGGAATTAATGGGCTCGAGGTGGCCTTGTGGTAGAGCTCTGGCGGTGGTGCTGATGGTGCTCGTATCGAATCCCGACGTGTGCCATTAAATATCTCCGTGTCTAGGCCGGATATTAGCATGTTAAATCCGTAGACAGGAAAGTCTCTCTATGAGGACAGAGAGGGTGGTAGAAGGTAAAATCCCCCAAATGTCTCCCTTGGGTGTGCTCGGTCAAAATTGAGATGGCAACTAGCGAATACTGACTCCGACCCTTATGGTGCTATATAAATAGGAGCTGC
The DNA here is from genome assembly GCA_907164885.2 of Dolomedes plantarius. Taxonomy (NCBI): domain Eukaryota; kingdom Metazoa; phylum Arthropoda; class Arachnida; order Araneae; family Dolomedidae; genus Dolomedes; species Dolomedes plantarius. Next base: position 90,631,187 of record OU015496.1, on the reverse strand, counting down.
ACACTTCAGCCCGAAGCCTATGTGGGCCTGGTCTGGTCAGCCAGGGGTCTTTAGCCACAACAACAAGGAACTGATTATTCTCTTAAATGTCCTTTGGTTTTCGGGATCTATATTTCTTACATTTTAATTTTCCAGATCGAGAACCAGTCCATTCGGGCTCTGAGACAGCAGCACAAAATCGTCATCGTCCGAGGTCAGAAGAATGTCGTGGCCCGGGATCTACCCCTCTACCGGCGAGCCCTCGAGAGCCAGGGATTCTTGGTTCACGGTCCCCCTTGGTACAGAAAGCATCGCCTCGCTGATACGAATTCTACAGTCTTCTTTGTTATGGACAGTGAGTATTTTGATTCCATCTGTATTGTAACGTCACGTGTTTTGTGCGGTTCCCACGATCTGCGAAGAGCCTTCCACAGCTGCAAGTTTTAAAAAACACAAGGCATGAGTACTCCTGCCTTCTAAAATTCTGTGGGGGACTAAAAAACGATACCAACAAATGCCGCCAGAATTTTTAGCCTGAAAGTTTAGCCCATGCATATCGGGTTCTCAAGCAAGCGTCTCCCACCATAGTCGTAAAGCTGTCTTTCTCAGCAATAGCTTCATGCGAGTAGACATCGGCGAGCCATAAAGATGGCTTAACTATGCATCGCTACGAAGAACTGTCACCAACATTGCTGCCGGCCCCCTCTCTGAAAAACAGACGCATTTTCGTGGAATTGGAAGAGTCGCCGACAAAGAAAAATCCACGAGATATTAGTCAGAGAGTTGGAGAATTTGAGAGAGATGCATAATATGACGCGCCCCGAACGGACGTGATTTTTAAGCTCCTGTTTGGGACTAGCTGGGTCCCGGAGCGTGCGTTGTGAATCTGCACTTAAATTAATTGAATATGTTGTAATTGTCTAATGTTTAATTTTTTTTTGTAAATAAATTTTCTTGTTAAGTTTTTGTTTTAAAATTGGCCTTATCATTATAATTTGGACTCTGTCTTTCTTAGTCATAAATTCAATAGTAGTAAATTTAAAAAAGCCTCAGAGAATTGCCTTATCAATCTATCGTGATGCCACAGTATATGTAGGGGGAAAGAAAGTTTGATGGTAGCTACTCAGACGCAAGGGATTAAAAATTAACAAGACAGTTAAATGAAGGAAAAGATCTGGGATATACGTAATTCCTCTCTTTTCAGGTAGAAATGGTGGTATATTCTGGTATATTCCTGTATTGTCTGATCTATAGATCACGGCGAACCATAATCTTGGGCGCTGATTATTCATTTTCATATGAAGAAGTATTAAGATAGAGTCCATGAAACGAGGATCCAGGAGGAAAATATTTACTGCAAAGGTGATTTTGAGATTAGGAAAACGTTCTTAAATAGAGTATTTTACAAACATGATAGATTATATCTGAATCATGGCATGTACATATAGGTACCAAAGATTTGTTTTTTCATAGGATCAGGTCTAGTTCTCATAAAACACTAGGTATCAATATTTTTCATAGTTAATTTAGATAATATAGTGTCAGTGACCGTTGCAACCAAACCTTCTGGACTGAAAGCTGTGACCTGAAAATGAACTGGAAAGAGAGACAAACGCATATGGGCATAATGGGAATATACACAAATTCAAACACTGATTTAGAGAGATAAAACAGGAAATATATTAATTAAAATCTGTTTTAAAGTGTTTAGATCTAATTTAGTCCCCACATCCCCACGTGTATATATATATATATATATATATATATATACGTGTGTGTGTGTGTATGTACACATATATATACACTGAAGTGCCACTGAATTAGGGATAGCAAAGCCTATGCAAATTGTGTAGTGCTGCGCATCATATATGCGCAAGTGAGGGCACTGTGGTAACTGCATATATAGCGCGTACTGTGGTTGTTCTGAATTAGTTCTTGGAATTGCCAGTATGGGTAAACTGCCTGATTTAGACGCCTTCGATCGCGGACAAATCGTAGGTGCGCGACGCATGGGCCATTCAATTTCCGAAATCGTCAGACAGCTGGGATTTTCAAGGTCGACAGTGTCAAGAGTATACCAAGAATACATGGATGGTGGAAAAAAAACTAGCGATCGGGCAAACTGCAAAGGACAATTAGCCTTGACAGTGCGTGGTGAGAGACGGCTCAGGCGTATTGTACGTAGCCAGCGAAGCCAAACATTAGCTCAAATTACCACCCAGTTTAATGACGGTGCCAGTCGTACAGTCAGTAAACGGACTGTGCAACGCTCGCTTCACCGTATGGGTTTCGGGAGTCGTCGACCTACGAGAGTACCATTGCTCTATTCTTGCCATCGGGCTGCACGTCTTGCCTGGGCAAGAGAGCACAGAGACTGGAGTGTAGAGGACTGGAAACGAGTAGCATGGAGTGATGAGTCTCGATTCCGACTACTTAACGCCGACGGGAGGCTGAGAATATGGCGTCAGGCTCATGAAGCCATGGATCCTGCATGCCTGGCTGGAACTGTACAAGGGCATGGTGGCTCAATCATGGTCTGGGGTGCTTTTTCGTGGCACAGTTTGGGATCTTTGGTGCGTGCACCAACCTCCCTCAATGCAATTCGGTACGTAGAGTTGCTGGGTGATCACCTCTATCCGTTTATGCTGTTCTGTTATCCGCACGGTAATGGAGTTTTCCAGCAAGACAACTGTACCTCTCACAAGTTCTGGTTGGCTACTGGCTGGTTGGATGAGCATTCCTCTGACTTCTCTGTCATGAATTGGCCACGTAGAAGCCCAGACTTAAATACTATTGAGCATCTTTGGGATGTTTTGGAACAAGGCGTGAAAGGCCATCACACATCACCAAAGAACCTTACTGAATTATGGACAGCTTTAGCCAATATTTGGCAAGCCATTCCCGTGGAACGTTTCCAGAAACTTGTTGAATCTATGCCTCGTCGTGTGGCAGCCGTTATCAAGGCCAGGGGAGGCCCAACTCGTTACTAGGTAGGTATCCCTAATTCAGTGGCACTTCAGTGTATATATGTATATGTGTGTGTGTATGTGTATGTACACACACACACATATATATATATATATATATATATGTATAGTATATATACATACATAAATACTTATTTTCCTCTTTATTTGAATTTTCCTCTTAGTTATATTCAGTTTACAGTCTATTAGAAATCTTTAGGTCTTTATATTCTAAACGATTATTATTGAAGTAAGTTTTGTAATATGTACAATGATTACTATTTGATGTTTTACTTACATGCCTATTAAATTTCATAGATACCGGAGCGTTTCATCAGGTAGTGTGTTTTTTCTTTCTTTTCTTCTTAAATTTTACATCATTACACTGAAGATTCTAACGCTCCGCCCGAGGGAAATTTCTTTCCAGTCTCCTAAAATACACGAACCTAGGAAATCTTACCTTCCCCACTTTTCTTTTTTACCCCCATTTCTTCGAACCTGACAATACAAGAAAAGTAATTATTTTCCCCTTCTCCCAAAGATCGTTGCATAAATTTCAATTTTTATTGAAGTCTCATTTATTTCAATGATTTCAAATCATTCTTTTCTTCATAAATTTAATCGTAACTTAATTCAGTACGTTATATTTCAGTATCATTCTCCTTATATTATAAAATTTGATAAAATATAATCATAGTATCCAACAATTACATAAAACATATTAATAAATTTACAAATAACATACAACGAAATTTAGTTGTCGTTTAAAAAAGCAATTACGATCGAAAAAAAATTCCGTAGGATAAAATGCATTTTGTGATTAATTCTTTTATGGAAAAAAAATAGTCTGTAAAGAACTGCGATGTTATCGACAAATATCCTTTGTAATGAAAGACCAGCAGGAATCCCCCACCGTTTGAATGCGATTAGTGGAGTGAGGCCCTTTTCTTTGCTCCAAATAAAGATCCATTATCATTGACATTAACTAAACATAAAAATGGAAATAAATCAACATGATTTACTTTTTCACTTAAATCTGGGGATGTTTCCGTATTAATAGTAGTCATCCTTGAAAGTAAATTACCGGAAGCTTTGAGTGATTTACATAAGTTTTATGTTTTAACACGAGGAAGCTGGATGCCCTTTCGCAGTAGAATATTAAAAATATTTAGTATGAAAGAGGCGTTGTGTGTAAAAATAGAACTTTATTGTTCTTTATATTAAAGAGTTTTTGTGTGCGGAGCTGATTAAACTTTAATGGTTGATTATATCTATTGCACTCATTGTTTCTAATTGTTAAAAATTATTTATCTTTCTCTGACATCATTAAATCCGTTCGCTGTTCCTGAAATAAGTTTTAAAGTAAACAGTCATATCGAATCCCGGAAGTCAAATTCATTAACAACACTCTTTATGTCTCTATAAAATACGCATCAGAGCTTGGGAGAAATTGTGTGTGCTACATATGGCTTTACTCCGGAAATTAATCCTTACAGATCAGGCAGCCCACAACATTACAAAGGATCAGGCAACAAAAGAAAATAAAACAGCAATATAAACTATAAACCAACAATAATAAATAGAAACAAAATAAACTAGTAAAATATACGCAATCAAAAATTTCAGTCACGAAGAGAGTTCATACTAGTCCTTGCATCCCAATACAATTTGCTGATGTCTCCGTTTCTCTGGGAGCTGCTGTCAAGTCCATGTCAAGTTAGGAGGGGATCCGAATTCATAACGCCTGCCCTGTAGAGTTTGGGAGATATTATGTTGTTTCTAATGCTTCCTGGCAGGAAGTTCCAGACCAGGACTTAGTGGGCTTCAGGTTGAAGTATGCGGCTCCGGTTAGAATAGCACAACAAGGGTTAGCACAACAAGGGTCCGTCTTAGCTAGATGCCACATCAATTTTGGCAAAACACTCACAGGGGCAACATCCGGAGGGATCGTACCCTCTCCCACCTTCTCTGACCTCATAGAGGAGCTTTCCGGTCTACGGATTTCACGTGCCCCTATCTGGCCTAGACACGGAGGCGTTTCTATTTAATGGCGCTTGTCTGGATTCCATCCGAGCACCCTCAGAACCGAAAGCCAGCGAGCTACCACAAGGCCACCCCAAGCCATGTGAGGAATTATAAAGTTTGTATAATTCCTCAATGAATGTCTAATATAAACTACAAACCAACTAAAGGTAACCAAACTAATTGGTTACCTTTAGTTGGTTAAAATTAGCCTTAAAAAGTTGGTTAAAATTAGCTTTGGTTAAAAATAGCCTAAGTTAAATTTAGCACGTTAACAAAATTGAAACTAAACGTAACCAAAATCAAAAGTTCATATCTATTAACTTGGAAGATAAAATTTTCCGAATTCTAGAAGTTGTGTGGTCACATTAAACGTAACTAGTTCTAACGCTGACGACTTTGAAGCACATTCTACTCTCATTGTTTTCTGTCGTATTTAAAAAAGTTGGGTAACGCGGGAATAGATGCCAGACTTTCTGAGAGACATGGTACTGAATGTGAGTGTCTAAGAATTTTATTATTTTTGTTTAAAATGGTTGGCGTATGAATAATTTCTTTGATGCTTGAATTTCTTAATTTACAATTCATTATTTCAATAGCATGTTAACAATTATTTTTTTTTACTTATAAAAAAGAAAAAAAAAACAATAAAACGTATGATTTCATAACTAAACTCATTCCTTTAATATGCAGTTATTTATCCTGCAATCAATTAAATGTCTGAAACAGAATAATATTATCACATTGTTCTAACATCCATCGTTTTAAGCAGGGCAAAATCCTTTCAGAAATATAAAAAATCGGCAGTTCAGTGACATGATGAAAGTATTACTAATAACTGTCCGAAAGCAATGTAAATACGCACCAAACACTTTCTAAAGGCCTATCAATGTCTTTAGGCGTTTCTATACAAGCAATTTTATCTTTAACTTGCATTCACTCAATGCTTATTCATAGAAATGAGTGAACCTATATCAGAGTATATAACGGTAAATAAAGGCTTCATGCAATTATATACCATTTTTTTACCTAAGGAAATATACTACACATAAAATACAGTATATGAAACTAAAGGTAACCAAAATCAAAAGTTCATATCTATTAACTTGGAAGATAAAATTTTCCGAATTCTAGAAGCTGTTTGGTCACATTAAACATAACTAGTTCTAACGATGATGACTTTGACGCGCATTCTACTCTCATTGTTTTCTTTCGTATTTAAAAAAGTTGGGTAACGCGGGAATAGACTTTCTGAGAGACTGATCTGTGTAGAAATCAAATTAATATTTATTGGGTTCCCCATAATGACATATTCTCAACCACACAATCCCAAACATATTTCTTCTGAATCTTTTGTCTGGTCCTGAAATTGAATAAGATCTACTGCCTGAGGAGATCGGATGATCCCTTCTGCTTCATAAACAGATGGGTTGATTCCTACGCGCCAAACTATGTCATCGTCTTTTGAAATTAACTTAATCCTGTTTTTAGCCGGCATCAACTCCTCTACAATGCTCCATTTTTCACCACAATGGGATAAAAACATACTTGTTTTAATAAAGTTTCTCATGAAATTCAGTGATGTCTTCATCTGTTTTTGAAAGGACTGTGGAATAAACAAAAATTCTTGGTTTCTTCTTACACAGCCGCTAATCTTATTTTCTATTATATCTTCTATAAGTGTTGATTATTTGTATGGTATTACTCAATTTGTACATCTGCTTAGGATCTCGTATACCAATTTTTCCTTCAAATTCTTGTTTATTTCTAAACATGTAAGATGATTAATATTCATACAAATTTCGATAGAGATTTTGATGTCTTTTTTTCTGTTTTTAAACAATTACTAGGGAACCGATATGTTTTTGTTATAGCTAATAATACATGAGCATGTGTTTATTCCTATTGTCTTCTCTGACTGAGTATTGGCTATTTGTAAGATATTCTTAGACTGTTGTATCGCCTAGGGATAACAAATTCAACTCTCATTGACTGTTATGATCCTTATTGAATAGTGTTTATATGTATTTCGATTTATTTTTGAACTATAAGAGAGATTTTCGGCAGTAATTTTGATGTTACTTGTATTAAAAGTACTGTTGAAGTTAGTTGTTTAAGTGCAACTATTAAATCTCTTCTGTGCCTCTAATATTAGGGACTATTTTTCGGCAAAACGCAATTTTTAGTTTCCTTTTACGACATGATTCAATCGATAGTTTTGCTTGATAGTTAAGATGCTAGTCTAAATAAACGATTAGACTAGATTTTTTTCTTGGAAATTTTCACCTGTTTTGATCATTAACGAAGATATTTCGACATAATAATATTTTATTCGAATTTTTATTCGGAACCGTTAACTGCTTCCGCGTTACATCACATTCTATGTTTTTATCGACCTATAACATAATATATTTCTTCCTAATCTCTGAAGAGCTTCTTTATTTCTTTTCCTGCCTACTTTACGAGCAGCGGATTCCTCTTTGCCTCAGACAGCTAGTCGCCAATTAGACTCTCTGGGAGCAAAGAATCATTCTCTTAAAATGTTTATCCGCCGCCTATCGGAAACCTTTTCTCTATCCTCCAAATCCTACACCCTCTCGAAATCGGGTGAAGAAAAAGAATGGCTTACGAATTGTTTCTTAAAAAACTAGAAGGAGGTTTCAGAATATGGCCTCGACTGGGAGTGAAATCTTGATAAAGTGCTCTGATTTATGCTTTCAAAGGAACAATTGTTCAGTTTGTTTCACTTCGTTAAATAATTTATGTACTTGTATGAGGTGACGTTTAAAAGATCATTACATGTGGAATTATCTACCGTAAAATCTTGAGTATAATAGGCATTTTTTTTTCACTTCGTTAAATAATTTATGTACTTGTATGAGGTGACGTTTAAAAGATCATTACATGTGGAATTATCTACCGTAAAATCTTGAGTATAATAGGCATTTTTTTTCACTTCGTTAAATAATTTATGTACTTGTATGAGGTGACATTTAAAAGATCATTACATGTGGAATTATCTACCGTAAAATCTTGAGTATAATACGCACTTTTTTTCACATTTTAGTCCGCAAAAATGAGGATGCGTATTATACTCTTGAACAAAAAAAAACGGCGTTCGTTTAATAACAGGTCCCTTGAAATAGTGATAGTTCTCGGTTGTTGCAAGTGCAAAAGTTTATTATTTTATTTCATTTATTTCCCTCAAAATTTATTCAAGATGGTCCTATACGGCAGCAGAAAAATTACCAATTGTTAAACGTGAGACGGCAGTGAGAACGACATATTATGGGAGGATGGGCAGGTGCCATCAAATGAGGATGACGATGGCGATATGTATTACGACGGCACCAATAATTATGACATGGACGCAACAGCAATAGATGAGATGTATTCTAGTGAAAGTGATTAAGACTGATAATTTGGCATTATTGGTTTGTTTTGAATAAAAATTTAAGATTTTTTTCCTACTGAATTTAACGTATTCATTTCTTTTTATCATAAATTTTATTTCTAATAATAAATATCTGTTCAATTTTTAAATAAATATTGAAAAGTTATGGGTGCATATGATAGTCGAATTTTAATTTTTTCCGAAAATTTCGCGCAAAATTGAGCATGCGTATTATACACGTGTGCCTATTGTAGTCAAGATTTTACGGTACTTCATAAAATATCTATGGTGACTCTCTTTGTGCTACAAGACATCAAACAAATTTTAATTTTTTGGTTTTAATGTAAACCTTGAACCGAGAATGGCAATCGAACCCGGATCTCCGAGGCTATTCTTCCGACTAAGCTCTAAGTCTAAAGTCTCTTTTTTCCGAATAGTGTTAATCATATATTACACGTAGTGGGGCAATATATTAATATAATTGTCTCTAGGTTTGTAAATGCCATGTTTAAGATATAGTCCTTTAAATACTAAGATTCCTCAATATCGAATGGTTTGTTTAGCCTAAGACAATGAGATTTAACTTGGTAAGTGCCACAACAATCAAAAGGACTCATCTTTTAAGGGGGAGTTCTAAGACTTTATGTCCAAAACTTTGAAGTTTGAGAACCCTCTTTTCATAAGGAGTATTTTAGCAGGCTAAAAAACGCAGTTGTTAATTTTAAATTGCCTGCAATTAGCAAACTAAAATAATCCTATCATCTTTTTCATTCAGAAATGCTTATTTTCATTTCAAAGCTGTTGAATTTTTAGTTATGTCTTGTTATGTAGAAAAATTCTCAATCACACAATTTGGTGTAAAAATAAATAAATGCTATTGTATGGATAAGTATAATAAGGTGCGTCTCAAAAGATTCTAGAGACTTCTAAAGCAAAATTAATTTCCCTAGGAGGCCAAGTTTGTGGCTAAAGAGGTGTAACTTCGTACCAAAACTTTTAACTTATTGATTGTGCGAAGTAAACGTAAAATGGTTCAATGTATTCAAATAAAATAGCTGTCTCAGAAGTTTAAAGACAAATGCGCATTCTAATATTCATGTGAAATAGCTTGGAAGATAAACATTTTTTAATCAAGCGCATATGTGTCATAGCTAGGAATACGTAATTTTCGTATTTACGAAATAGATGCGAATAAATGCGAAATTTGCCGATATGAGCGAATAAATGCGAAAATTATTTTTTTATTACATTTCGGCGAAAACTCGATGATAAACGGATTTTTTTGAGAAATAAGGTAATAATAGTAACAATTTATTAACATAATTGCTTATCTAAGACCATCCACGGTCTTTAACTGAGAGATCTCACTCTCGATATTTGCTTATTACTTATTACTATAGCAATAAGTCTGCCTCAATTGCTATAGCAATTTGTCTTCCTCAAGTCTTTATAAAGACTTGAGGAAGACAATGTGGAGACTACTACAATATTAGCTTTTAACTAAGAATTTTGTTACTTACGTAACCAAATAAGTAAAATTGAGATTTCTTTTTAATAAATGCGAAACTTTTGAATATATATATATATATATATATATATATATATATATATATTTGCGAATGAATGCGAAATTTTATATATTGTAATTTTTTTTGCGAAATTTCGATATTTCTTATGTGAAATTTTAGTATCCCTAGTCATAGTTCAATATTTAGTTTATAAAAGACGCAAAATCGCAATCTCTCATATATTTATTGATATGCCGTGCGACTTACATCTTTCTGATGAGGAGGTGACAGACATTTGGAGATTTAAAGCAACTGGATATGCGGTTTTAAAAAGTTATGTAGAAAGGAGGGGAAATTGGGCTGTGCTTTATAAAATTTTATCAAAGAACGGAGATATGCATCTCGGGAACGGTCTGAATGGCCAAGAAAAGCAGCGATCGCTATATTCTTCGTCTGGTATTTTTGTTTCTGAGACAAGTTTTCCAGGCAGTAGACCATGGCCTCTTGAAGTTTATTCATAATTATAGCCTTTCCTATGAGAATTTCAGACCACTATGTACCAATTAATCATCTGAACGATAATTCATTAAAAATATTTATCCTTGTTCAGTCGCAAAAGTTTTTTCAATCGTCCAAATTTCCTCTATATCAAAAACTTCGGAGACATGAAATATAAGTAATTGTTTCTTTTAAACTATAAAGCTACAAAATGTAGTTTTCGCATAGAGCCGATTTTTTTGCAGTTATTTATTTTCAAGGAGAACGGTGGCAAAAATTACGAATCTTCGTCCAGATTGAACTTTAAAATAGAAACGCGATTTACGTGTATTCTGCCGTATGTATACAAATACTAGCTGAATACCCGTGCTTCACTACGGAGTATATTCAAAATAAATACAACGGTCAAAGTATGCAATTAATGCCAAAACAAAAAAAATATTTATAAAAAAATCGCAGCGGATATTTTTATAGACAAAATAATGTAGAAGAAAATATTCAAATTAAATACAAAGATCAATGTATGCATTTAATTTGTATTTTTAATACCCATATAACAAACTAATTTGAATTAAATTCTAAAAAATCGTCCATCCCAATTAGTCTGGTGGTTAAATTTTATCTTTTATCGTATATTAATATTTTTTTGTCAATTTATTTCGTTGTTATGCACTTGACGCAAAATTAATTTAAAGTATCACAATAGGAAAAGAAACCCCGTAACCATCATTTAATAAATTAAATTCTAAAAATTAATCTTCAAAATTCCCCAGCAATCAGAAAATGAACGTAAAGATTCGAAAAAGGTTTCATTTTAAAGGAATTTTCATGATCTTTCTCGTGATGTAAAATTTATAACCCTAATATTATTATTCTAAATGCAAACTTTAAAAATAATTACAAAAACAGCTTAAAATTTTAATTTAAAAAAATCTAAGAAGAGATTTTCAAACATCTTTCTTAGTGCACCCCTACAATATAAGGAGAATCTCTATGCAAAATTCTAGCCTTTAGGTCCAGCGGTTCGGTCAGTGCGTTATCTGTCAGTCAGTTACGGAACTGTTTTATATACATAGATGAAACGCCACGTAATATTAAACGTAAATATCTTACCGACTGCCGGCTTAAACCATGGATAGAAGTTTCACTTCTAAAACATGAGACTGGTATTCTCCTGGTCTCCTGTAGTGTACACTGCCCCTGCGCTTAGAGGAAATATTATTTTCCCTTAACTTTCCTTTTCTGTATATACTGAATACACTATAACAGGCGTAAAAATTTAATTGTTGATGTAATTCATATATATGTTTTAATTTCTGGATTCGAATTGATATTGTTTAACTCTTTAATAGCTTCACTGTTAATTTTACTAGAATCTCACAGTCAACGCTTATTAGAGTCTTACTTCTTATCATAATAAGAGGGTAAAATATTCCTTATCGTAATGTTCTCACAATACATCATGATTAAATCATTCACTTAAACACGATTATAGCAATATTTAAATACTCTCGGAAAGAGCATTAAAATATTTGACATAACATTAACGAAGTAATCCGCTTATGAAAGGATTTTCTCAAGATTTTTGGCACTATATTTTGGAGATATTTTGATTATGACACTCTCGTTACCTTGTGGTTAGGGTCTAAAGTTTGCAACTTCTTAGTTTTGGAGAGCAAGTTTTTAAATATTCTTTTAATGCTTTCAATAAAGAAACTCTTACTAGCCAATACAGAAGACATAATTTCACTGATACCAGAAACAGTTTTTTCTTCGAATTCAGTCGGTGGATTGCTTAGACCTCCGATATTAGTCAACTCCCCTCCACAAGAAAAAATTATATATATATATATATATATATATAATTTTTTCTTGTGGAGGGGTATATATATATATATATATATATATATATATATATATATATATATATATATATGTATATTAGGATATGTATAATAGGAATTCAAATCTTCATCCACAACAAATGGCATAGATATGTATAACGAGAGAATGTTTTTTTTTGTCATTCGATACATCAACTATGTGAAAATAAATCTCGGTATTATACTAAAAACCAAACGAACGTTCTCTAAACACATTACGAGTGATAATTATTTCTCATAGTTTCTTTCTGCTTTAGCTATGACTAATAAGCTTTCTGCTTTAGCTATGACTTTAAAGAATTGTAAGTTTGTTTCGTGGAAACGAAAAAACTACTTTGCTTTCTACATAGACGTTTTGAAATGTAGCACTGAGATGTTTTGATTGATCATGGCTTGCGAATATATGCAGATGGCAAGCGTCGCTGAAAATAATAGTTTAATTATATCATGGATGATCAGAGACTGTACAAATTTCAAACGTGTTTCAACTAGATTTATCAATTATTGTTGCAAATTTCTAATATTCTTTTGATTTTAATTGTTTAGTACTATTTGGCCATTTCCGTTGCTTAAATAGGGTGCGCGCGTTAAAGTTACCATGCATTTTCTCTAGACATAAATATGATGTACTTCCCTTATATAAGTTCTCTACGATAAGCTTTATATCTACTTTTGGAATGCTACTTTTCGCTTGAATCGGTGTGGAAAAATATCCTGTAGCAACTCAGTCGTTGACTCAGTTTGATACAAGTTGTGAATTTTATTAACTTTTCATGTAGATACAATATTCTAAGACATAATTAACGAAATATGATCAATTAAAAATAAATGACAATTGTGGCTATTTTACCAGATGTAAAAGAAAAAACTCGTGCCGAAAAGATTAACGATTACATCATGATTAATGGATTATTTTGAAAAGTAGCTCTTTATATTAATTCTTAGATTATCATCAGGAAAATCTTTTCGAGATCAAAATATTTAATAAATTAACATTGATAGAATATAAAGTATATCTCTATCATATTTCGCAAATGAAACAGCTACACACTTCTTCTTCCCATACAGCTTATTTAAAAAATCACTGTTGCTAATTGAATTTTTTAGGAAAATGTCTTTAACAAAATGAAATGATTTTGCTCGTTTTGAAAAATTACAAAGCACACAAATGAGTAAAAATTAGAGACATTCTTTTTTAATAAATCTTTATTAATAAAATTACTTTCTTAAGAAGTATTTAGGAATACTCCATTTTTACATGGAATAGCTAACAGTATTTAATTATTTTTAACTACTTAACTAAGACATTTTTAATCAAATTTTTTCTCTCTCTTTTGAAGAATGAAGCCTTTCATTACAATTTAACATTTTTGAATTGCCTTCAAATTATTTAACTATTTTTCTTTAAATAGTTCTCTGCAGTTATTGAGAATTATGTAGTCCTTAATTTTTAACTACCTGTTTAAAAGGAGCCGGGGTTTTCCATAATTCAGTCTCATCAGTTAAGGCTGCAATGTACTAACCCTATTGGATTCAATGTTTTCCTATGAAGAACATTTGTCCAAGGATTGCCGACTTGGATTTAGAGATTTAAAAAAAACTGTACTCCGTAGTAGAGAAAGAAATTTTACACCTTGCGGCAGTTTTTGTTTTAAAAAAATGCGACTAATATTTTATAATTTAAATTTTTCGGGGGAAAAATCTGGTATAGTGGGTTTTAAACGATCATAAATTCCTTTGGTGGACGAAATTTATAAAATAAATCCTGCTTCAAGATGTAGAAAAATTAGTTCCAAATGTCGCCAATAGGGGAAGATATGGCGCTGTTGTCGGAGCACCCGAGAATTGACATAAAAAGCAAGTAAAACGTCAAAATGCAAATTCATGACTACGTAGTCGACAGAAGCGCCAGTATTTTGGGCTATCGGTGCGGAATCTGCTGCGCCTTCGCTTTACAGAAGAAAAGGTCATCAGTTGCATCTTTTGACTTGCATGGCCACCTAGCTGCCCGAACCTTACCCATGTGACATCTTTCTGTGGGGTTATTTAAAGTCTAAGGTGTATCTTGATGGAGTCTCGAACTTGGCGGCCCTAAAGGACAACATATGTCGGACTTTGATGAACATTTCTGGTGGCATGTTACTCTTGGCTGTTGAGAACGTAGTGTTCAGGATGCAATGTGTCGTCCACCAGGACTGTGGAGAGAGAAGGGAATTTGTTTCATAAGTGGTGTTGCAGTGAAATTTCTTTGTTATTCATTTGTATGCTAACAACTTGTTCTGTATTCATCCCTTATCTTTATAGCCCGAAATACTAGTGATGCTGTTGACTACATAGTCGTGAATTTGTATATTGATATTTTACTTGCCTTTTAAGCAAATTCTCGTGTGTGCCGACAACAACAGCACCATTTCGAACCCTATCGGCGACTTTCGAAACTTTTTTTTTTCACGGAAACTCTTTCCCATGTCGTCCTTAGTCCCTCTATCATTTTGGTGGAATTTCGGCTGATAGATCGCGCTACAGATGGCTCTAAGTTTCAGTTTTAAAAAAATCACCCTGTATCTAATTAAATATTTCTAAAGCTGTTAAAACAATTTCATTAACTTGAAATTATTATTTTGAATTTTGATAACAATACGTTTCTGTCGAAAGTTGAAAACGAAATTTAATATTTAGCTCCATTGCAAAATATGAAAAAGTTCAGTTTTTGAAAATTATCTATGCATTTTTTTTTCTACTGAAAATCAGAATATTTTGCTAGTATGATAAGAATATAAAACTTTTTAAAAACGCATATTGTGATGAAAATTCAATAAAATGCTGTATGAACTGAATATAGTAATATGTAAATTTAAATTTTTTTTAACAAAAATATCTATACACTAACATTTTTGAGTTTGCATTGAAACTGAATTATCTTTCATAGAAGCAGAGAATAAATTAAACTGAGATATAAACAGCTTATATACTTCATAAATATTTTTATATTTATGTAAAGGTAAATTCAGATCGATCATTGGCGTATATTGTTTCGCAAATGTTTATGTGTCACTGCATAGCAGTTTTTTTCCCGTCTAAATTTTAAGGGACGAAATATGTATTTACTTGAATAATAGCGCATTTTAATGCGCAATTACACTGAAGTACCAGAATAATTGGGATAGATGATCACTTTCAGAACATGTAGCAATACTCACTTTCTCATAAATGTTTTCACCTGCAAGCAGCGTTTGTGGAAGCTTAAAAAGCTTATTGAGTAGTGAACATGGCAAGCATGATTTAGGCGAATTTCATTGAGGTATGATTGTTGGTGCTCGTGTGATGGGATGATATATATATATATATATATATATATATATATATATATATATATATATATAATAGACCATCTTCTATCTTTAATAAATAATAAACTTTTGAGGGCAGTATAGTTGTCATTCTTCAGTTTACCATCAATTTATTGAACTCACGGTTGTAGATATGCTGTTACAGTAAAAAGTAGATTAGGTCAGCAGGACTCTGATGACAAAAATGTAATAAATGCCAGCAGTAAAGTTTATAAAATCTTATGAACCTTGCTAAGTTAATATTTAACCAATTATGTATTCTTAAGGTGAATTTTGTAACGAGTTTAGCAATTCCATCGCTTAAAATAACACAAAATGTGAAAACTCAGCCCTGAACGAACGAAATACTTCACTCAAAAAAATCAAAACTGTCAAAAATAAACGATTGGTATTTCTAATAATTTGAATTCGGGCTAATTATGTTAACAATCAGTCCAAAAGTTATTTTCGCTCTAAACAGAATAACAGAAGCATAAAACAGAATACTTAATAAAGAAGGAAATAATTAACGGCCACAGCTTTATAGCAACGCGCACTTGTACGAAAAATAGCCATTACATCATTTTTAATAGCAGTGATCAATATTTAATGATATAGCTGCTTGAAAACACGATTTTCCCATTCGACAATACCCAATGTACATCTCCACTTTTTCCCAAATGTGCAAGCAAGGGAAATGTTTATTAATAATTGATTTTTATGGAGCGCGTATATGGTTTACATGCATACGAACAGTCGGATAAACCATAAATTTTATTGCTTATGTAAACATTTCTTTCAATAACTCTTCGGTAGTCTGAGAAACGTTTTGAGATGACTTTCTGCTCTGGATGTATCCAGGATATTTTCGAAAATTTTTGAATATTATGTATATGGAATTTTACCGAGTTCTTATATATTGCTTTACGCAGTATATATATTTTTTTCAGACAAATTTTTTCATATCTTCAACGTTTAAAGATTTACTTAGATTATTCATAATTAAATAACTTCATTATTATCTTATAATTCATGACCAGTTAAACATTTCTAAACTAAAAACGAAGAAGTTATCATCTTGAATGTAAAACATAATGGTAATGTATCGCTAAAATTATAAAGTTGAAATTTTAGATGATTTCGGTAAATGTATTGTAAGTGTGCTGCATACCATAATTTGTTCGTAAAGACAATAAATTAACTTATTTAAACTTTTTTCAGATATTAGAAAGAATATCTAACCATTTTAAGGAATAAAACCGAGCTTCAGCTTCATAGGGTCAACTGTTGTTTACAAATTAAACGTGTAATTTACATTAACTTTGCAAAAATCTTTCAGGAATGTACAGAGTAGTTTATGTATATATATTATTACTGAATTAAAGTAAGAAATTACCTTTGGCAGCTTATAACGTATTGCTTTAAAGTATTTATATTGTCGAAAAATTTTAGAGAAATTTTAATTCCTTATTATATATTCGGCCATTTTATAGTTCGTACAGAATATTGATTTCTTAGAAAATATACTCTGAAATCTAGTAAGTTGAATCTGATTCATAGAAAACATTCTCCGAAACCTTGTGAGTTGTATCCAATTCTCAGATTGCAATTAAACTGTTCTAAATAGTGGAATCTCTACCACACAATGAAAGTATTAAGTTTTAAAAAGTTGTACTTAGAAAAAGGAACTAACTGTTATATCCATTGAGATTTTCACTAGTTTTCGTGGATGGTGGAAGCCGATTGATCTACTATTTTGCATCATAAAGACTTCATATATAATTTTGTGCAGAAAATAAATATTCTAATTAAAAAATATTTTGGTAAAGAATAATATTTCTAGTAAAAAAGTTATAATAATGATTGGAATTTATAAAATTGTGTTTAATTATTGTCGAATCTTTTACTACCTGGTGTTTTGAAAGGTTTCTGTCACAAGAATGAATACCAAAAGTTATGAACATTATGAATATGAAAACCTCCTAAACCTTGTAACACCCTTTCTGTTAATTGTGCACTCGTTGTTCAAGTAATAAATTCAGTATTCTGTACATCACTCTCAGCTATACACCTTCTCATGTTTGAGCAAATAGGGTCTACCGTTTCCAGAACAGAGATTTTCCTGAATACTTTCATATTTAATACTAGTCAAATTACGTTTGTTGCGTTTGGCGGCCTCTGACAACATGTTCGGTGGCATATGCGACTGCTTTCACGCCAATTATTTTGATAATCAAGATTCTATATATGAAAAATGTAATGATATTGCAACTTTAGGGTATGCAAGTTTTTTTTGTGCTTTCATTGAACTTAAAAGTAAACTGAAGGATGTTTTATTATTACCAAGTCAATATTTAACATCTGAGTTGTGTGGAAATATGTGTTGCTAAGTTATATTTATAAAATCAGAACTTTTAAAATGTTTTTCAATTTTCTGTTCTTTTCCTAACCTCCGTCTTTAAAGCTCTTTTATTATCTTTTTACTTTCTAGAACCTGAGCACTATCTCCAAAGTCCCGAAGAAGAGGAGCCTTCTGATTGGCTCCTTCTGTTGTGCCTCGCATTTTCAGATGGAGACTGCTTTGAATGGAGAGACTTAGCAAATACCCTAAAGCCTTATACATGGGTAAATAATAAATTTTTTTAAAAATTATATCAGTCTTTGCACGTGCGGAAGAGTCGTACACATTTGCTGCGGAGTCCTTTCACTGCAGAACATATTTTATTTGTGATTATCAATAAATGATTGTGATCGAATCTATGTCCTGCCCATATCTTTACTTCATTTTCCTGATATTAAATTATTACAGATGATTTTTTTTTCAAATAAGATCGTTAAATACCCGAAAATATATGCAACGATGTATTAGTGGAGCGAATCAGGGTCTCAGAATTATACTGGCTCTTTTGTATTTCTAGGAGTTTTTATTCTTCATTTTTACCTTTGGGAATTAATTGTCTCTCATCACTTTTGATATGAAGACCACGGGTATTATTTTTTAAAATTTTAATGTTAATTCATTCCTTGAGGTAGTTTTCTTAAAATTCAAAGCACAATTATCTATACATGATATACTTACAGAAAATCTAAAATACTCAGAAACTAGTTGCCCTTTCTAACGTATTTATTGTGGATACAGCTGTGTTTCCGAACTGAAGTTACTTGTTGACTTCTACGTTTATGTTGTTTTATGTTTGGAAATATAAATGTACTAAGTTATGGGTAAAATTTTATTAGAAGTAACTAGATCGTTAAACAGTCTTAAAAATGTCTTAAACGAAAATTTGCTTTACGCATACAGAGAAAGTATAAGGAACATTTTCAAAAATTCCGCTAGTCAAAAAGTTAAGTAATTATTTATTTAATGCTAGATGTATTACCCGGCTTCGCTCGGGATTCAGTTTCTGTTATTATTATTTTCATTGATTAGCCTCATGTTATGCTGTTCTAAAGTTTTCTTTAAAATTCTTTTGTGGTAGCAAATAGCATTAGTTTGTTGTCGGTGCTGTCGTTGTTCATCGCTTTCCTCTCCTTTCGATGTTGAAGCTCGAAGACGATCGTATGTTCGAAGCGATAAAAGTTTCTTCATCAGTCTCACTGGTTTGGATGACTACAATTCGAACTCTGCTGCCTTCGAGCTCTTGGGAATGTTTTTTCCTCAGATTCTTGTGTGCGTCTAATTGCATTTTGAATTCTGTTGGCTTCGCGCGCTTGGGAATGTTTTTCCTCAGATTCTTGTGTTCGTCTAACTGCATTCTGAATGCTGTTGGCTTCGCGCTCTTCCGTTTGTTTTTTTCATCACATTGCTCATTTCTCAACAATCTTTGACGTTTTGTCCTTACTTCTGCAGGATTAAAAGTTGCTCTCCTCTTTTTGGGCATTTTAAAGCATTAATTTACAGCTAGTCAATAACGTTTGAATGGTTTTATTATTATAGAAAAAGAATCAATAATGTTTGAATGGATAGAGATCACATTCAGTATTAAAATACAGCAAATCTGATAATTATTATAGAAAAAGTATATACACACATTTCATGATTGTAATTCTTTCTCAAAACTAAATCATCTGCTATGTTTCAATGTCACTTCAGTTATATAAATCATCGGGTCAAGTCTAAACGCACGTGTTTCTAGTTAAGTGAACGTGTCCTTCAGTATATTTGAGTTTGAACAGGCAGCTTGGGATAGTTTCAATTCATGAAATGGATAGATAACACATTCATTGAAAATGAATGACTTTCCATCCTTATATTTTCATTTTTAAAAAGAAATATTCCGGCGTTGCCACGTATATGAAAATAATATATCAAATTCATTCTTCCATGCGTCAATATATGAATAAATCACGTTTTTAATTCATGTCTATTTATTTTTACGGAAATGTTATAATTTAATTGGCAACAATGCAATGCTACAATGGCTTTGAACAAAAATATCCGTTGATACCGCGCAAACTTGTTGTAACATAATTCGGGAATGGAACGTCGTAGCGGGATGAAAATAGTTTATAACCTTAGCGCAAGTTCAAGCAATAAGTTGACCAAGTTTCATCGCAATCGCATGAACGGTACGGCAGCGCATAAAATACGAACAAGCAAACATTCATTTTTATATATAAAGAGAGATTTCAAAACCTAAAAACCATGTTGTCCTTGTTTCAAAGGTAAACCATAGAACCTCCATAGATGAAGATTACAGGGTGATTTTTATTAAACTGATACTACTCAGAACCACCTGTAGTGCGATCTATCAGCCGGAATTCCATCAAAATTGATAGAGGGACTAAGGACGACATGGGAAACAGTTTCCATAAAAAATAGTTCCAAAAGTCGCCGATAGGGGAAGATATGACGCTGTTGTTGTCGGCGCACAATAGACTTTTGCATAAAACGCGAGTAAAACATCAAAATTCAAGTTCGTGACTACATAGTGGACAGCAGCGCAAGTATTCTGGGCTATAAAGATCGATGCGGAATCTGCTGCGCCATCGCTTTACAGAAGAAAGGGTCACCAGTCGCTTTTTTCCACTTGCATGGCCACCTCGCTCCCCGGAACTAACCCATGTGATATCATTCTGTGGGGTTATTTAAAGTCTAAGGTGTATCTTGATGGAGTCTCGAACTTGGCGGCCCTAAAGATCAACATTTCCCGGACGGTAATGAACATTTCTGGTGACATGTTAACCTCGGCCGTTGAGAACATAGTGTTCAGGATGCAATGTGTCGTCTACCAGTATGGTAGTCACAAAGGAGGGAGAAGTGGATTTTCTGCATAAAGTGATGTTCCAGGGAAACTTTTTATTTGTTATTCATTTGTCTGCTTCTTACAACTTTTTCGGTATTCACCCCTTTTCTTTATAGCCCGAAATACTGGCGCTGCTGTAGACTACGTAGTGGTGAATTTGCATTTTGATGTTTTACTTGCGTTTTGTGCAAATTCTTGGGTGCGCCGACAGCAACAGCGCCATATCTTCCACTATCGCCGACTTTTGGAACATTTTTTTTTCACGGAAGCTATTTCTCATGTCGTCCTTAGTCCCTCTATCAATTTTGGTGGAATTCCGGCTGATAGATCGCGCTACAGGTGGCTCTGAGTAGTGTCAGTTTGATAAAAATCACCCTGTATATCAATATCATTTTCTTATTTTGAGACAAGGGAATTCAGTTTCCTCATCCGTATTTGCTCTTTCTCGAAAAGTTTTCAGTTTAATAATATTATTTTTTAAATAACAGAGGGCCTTGCCATGACATATCCACTTAGTCTTTTTCTATTGTAATGATTTCAAAGAAAAAAATGCTGCACATTTCTAAAATCTGTTTTTAATTATGTCAAATTGATGATTCCTTTTTTTTTCATCTATACAAGAGAATAACGGATTTTAATCGCTTGTGATAAAATTTAATGCTTATACCATGGCTAGTATACCATAGCTAGTATACCATGCTAGTATAACATAGTGTGTAAAATCAACATTACTCTTCCTTAATTGAATGTTTCATGGTAATTATGAAATTTTTTCTGCCTTTTTTCATTTTCTTTGTAAATATTTAAATCTTTTTTTGCTTCATTAAAGCAAATCATGTGATTTCCCCAGCAACTTTTGATTTGTTGTTAAGCCCTGCTACAAAATTATATTCACTCGCTTCTTTATGTAATTCTGATATCGATTAGATAATAGTAGTTATTGTCTATTGATACAGGATATTTCCTTAGTACTTCAAAATATTCTTCAGTCCAGTTGGAGACTTCAACAAGCAACCTAAGATAAACTTTAAAAAAATTATATCCTTAGCAACTTAATTTCAGTGA
The DNA here is from genome assembly GCA_907164885.2 of Dolomedes plantarius. Taxonomy (NCBI): domain Eukaryota; kingdom Metazoa; phylum Arthropoda; class Arachnida; order Araneae; family Dolomedidae; genus Dolomedes; species Dolomedes plantarius. The sequence goes on along the minus strand of OU015496.1, from coordinate 90,609,297 downwards.
ACAAAGCATATATCAGCGTCCAATTTGCCTCATGAGAATTTTGTAAAATTGACCCATATTGTGTTGAGTTCATAGTATAAACATCTTTTTAGGACTCAGTCAAGTCAGAATCTGTCATTATAAACGCTTGTGCACTCCATGTCTGTTCGTATTCCTGCAATTTTCATTTGACTTCTATATTTTCTTTTCTGCACTTAAATGCATTTGCATCACTGGAAAAACTAACGTCATATCCTTCTTTGTCTGTTTTTATTTTGAGATCCGTAATCTACTTCAATTCTTATTTTCGCAAGTTTTGTCACAGAATAGCTGTAACAAACTTCTCCGATGCATTTCTAAAGTTTTAAGTGCCATTTTACCGACGGGAACAAAGGATGAAATTGACGTGTAATCACGTTTAACGAACGACAAATTGCTTCCAGCGTGAAGACATCGTGTTTTTGATAGTCGAAAGAGAAAAATAAATAAATAAAAATAGAAAAGGGAGAAAGAAAAAAAATGAAAGGACGTAAAATACTAGTATTCGCGCTGTAGCTGTACCTCTACGGGATATCTATTGATGAATTTTGCTTGTCGTTGAGACCGTAGAGAATATATCATTTTGATTTGTAGGAAAAAAGCATAACAAGGCGTTTACTCCCACGTGTCTTGCAAGTCATTTATTCAATTAAATGAGCTATTTATTTTTTTTACAGTCATAGATATTGGAACTCTAACGGTTTTTATTTCTTCATTTTAAGACTTCAGAACTTTGCCATGATTCTTCATTATCTTTATTTATATTTTCTTTATAGTTTGTTACCACATGCAGTTTTTGTTTCGCCCTTGGATTCATCTGAGAACAAAGTTGGAAAGGGATTTATTTTTTGCATTATGACTGGAGAGCACTACCCTAAAATCTTGTCCTATACCTCCCTATACTGGATCCCTGTCCTATACTAGATACCTTTCCTATACTGATACCTACCTGTCCTATACTAGAGAATAAATATATTAAGGTATTCGACTACTTTAAAACATCGATTTTGGCGAAAATTCCAAAATTGATTTTATTGTTTTTTTTTTAAAAAAAGATTGCAAATTTATGGTTCTAAATCTGCTTTTATTTTTTCGATACGATCATTAGAAATGAAATGAGAGCTATTCAAGGATCAGCAGCAGCTATGAATTTCAATACAAGTTGAAAACTTTAATTGTGTTTTCTGAGGAACTTATTTTTCATCAAAAATGTAAAAGACTCTTGTGATAACTCAAAATCTAATCATGATATGTCTATCAAAATTTTCGCGTATGTTTCTCATAATACTAAGAATGTAATGGAACACAGATTTGGTTCTAGGCGTATTATTTGTTGATTTATAGCTATATTTATAAAAAATCTCATGGAAAATTACTAAAATTTTACATGCAATTGCATATAATAACCTGTATTTTTTTTAGATTTCGAAATATCGATTAGCTTGTTGGTTATTGCACTTAGAAGGTACTTACGTACATATGACGAAAGAAAAGTTAATGTTACATGCATAATTTTTTTTTTAGCGCTAGAGACGTTTTCGTAAAAGTTTGCTAAATTTCGACCCAATTTCCTAAATTTTGGACCGGCATTGAACTGACCACCGTGGGTTCTTCCCTCATAGGATACCCACAGCTTCATCCCCTTCCCCAAGTAAACAGCTCCAGGCACGACACATATGCATTGCTGTTTTGTTCACGTAACTTTTTTCCTATTAAAAGATTTCTTAAATTTTTAAATTTAATTCAGTGATAAATTTAACATTCGATTGCTTCGATATATTTCTTCGACTAGATATTAGAAGTTAATTTGCACACAGTGAATTAAAGTGATAGGTAAAGTTTTACGCCCGTGTACCGCAAATTCTGATATATTATCAATGCTTTGTCGCTGTCCTTAAAAATAAATGAATAAATAAAATAATAAAGGGGAAATTATGTAATTAAATGATCTGGAGGTATTGAAAAATACTTATGGATTGTTACTTAGAAACGAAACTTATACTTTCATAATCGTAACTTAAAAAAGGAAACTTTAAACTTATTAAAGAGTTGTAAGAAGCCTTAACGTAATAAATACTACAGTTCAAATTCGCACTGTGTAGCCTTTATGGCTTTAATATATATATATATATATATATATATATATATATATATATATATATATATATATGTTGGACTTTGTCCGAAGGCGTGAAGATTCGTAGATGAAGAATATTTAAATTTCTTCTGTTTTTGGTTTGCCGTCCAATGTCTCTTGGTTGAGGGATTTCTTGTTACACTGGATTCACGGGAACAAAATATAACTAATTTTGTGGACGTGAGAATGAAAAAACTTTATTAAACAAAAGGTAACATTACCGACAATTAATTAAATAAAAAAGAAAGAAGCAGTCGTTGAGTGCAGGCGACACGTTAGCCGCATACAAGCACTCGCTAACCGTCTCTTAGGAAAAAAGTTTTGGTTCATTTATCCCCTCCAGGACACACCAGGTAGCGCAGTTATTTCTCTGAAAATTGTCAACAGATAAAAGCAAAATATGATTTCCTTGTTCTTTCCCAACAATATATATATATATATATATATATATATATATATATATATATATATACATACATTATAAACAATTTCAATTGGCTTATTTAGTACAAAAAATTTACTGGTGCATTAATAGATATGCTCAAGTCTTGGCATTCATCTATCGCTTGTATGCGAGTAAGATATTACCTTTAATATCACAGCACGACTGGGCATTGTTTAGCATTAGCTTAATTTTGTCAATTATTTTTATTTTAAACTACCAGTTTTTAATAATTTGGTATATCACTATTTAGAAATTGGAAAAATGCTTTTTTTTAACAGGTGAACCGCGTACCAGGTGTAAGAAATGTGTTATGGCAGAAGGATTCACTTTGCGTCACAACAAATGCTGCTAAGCGACTGTCAAGTAAGACCTTTTTTCTAAAACAAATTTTATTAATTTTTCAGACGCTTCGTACAGCTTTTAGCTATAAAATGTACCCTTCCAATCAAAATCTTTATAACATGTAATTTCACACGCTTTTCGGAGGCATTTAGGCTAGTTTAATGCCTCACCTTATTAGTTTAAGTTCCATGCCTCACCTCAGGCCCAGATTTCTGCATGGGCAAGTGGGGCACTTGCCCAGGGCCCCCAAAGTTATGGGGCCCCTCATTTAGTATTAAGTTGTACATATTTTTGAAAATTTGGTTTTTGGTTAATGCTGTAATGGGGGCAGTGGCGGATATAGAAAAAAAATCCTGGGTGGGGCACAGTGTACCTACTGTAGTGAAAGCATACTTGCATCCATAAGTGTTTCTGGTTTAATTTTTTTTGGGGGGAGAGGGGGGTAATAACTTCAGACTGATCTATTTTGAATTTCAAAAAAAATTTGATGAATTAATTTATTAACATTAAAAAGTAAATTAATAAATTAACACTTATTATTATTATTATTATTATTTTCAAATTTTTGACTTGTTGGTGGAAAATTGTTTGAATTTCCTGTCCCAATTTATGGGGGACCTGGGTGAGTGTCCCACATGTTCATGTGGAAATCTGGTCCTGGGAGGGGCACGTGCCCCCCTCTGGATCTTTCCTTGGAGGGGGCCTCCAAAGTCTGCTTTGCCCAGGGCCCCATTGGGTCAAAGTCGGGCCCTGCCTCACCTTATTAGTTTAATTGTTTGAATCGATTCCAAGAACCCCTTCTTTCTCTATTTATATACCTATCTATCTCTTTTTATATAGATATACATGCATTTAATTGTTAATTTACCGATTTTCATAATGCTAATTATATTAATAAAATAATATTTCATAGTTATTTATAATACTTTAATGTTTTGGCTAATTAAAAACTGGAAATGAATATCTAAAAACCTTTAAAAAGTGTAGGTAGATTGTGTTTGCTTGTATTTACTTCTTTTGTATTAGTTAATTACACACACACACACACACATATATATATATATATATATATATATATATATATATATATAATTTATAGAGTATGGTATAACATTTAAGAAATAAAATTAATAATATTTTACCTAACTTAATCATAAATGTTATTTTTCATAAAGTACAGTTGGGTTATTGTTTCTTTTGCTGCACTAAAACTGGAAAATATTTAGCTTAGAGCTTTAAGAATAAAGTTGCTTCAGTTTTTATTCATTTTTATTCCTTTAATCTGCTATTTAGATAGATACACAAAAGCTAGATATCATATGAATGTTTATGTTTCAAAACTTCTGTCAAGAGTATTTAAAATTCATCGACTAAATTTTAAGTGAGGATTTTTGTTTTATTTTAATGTCTTTTAACTATTTAATTAAATCAACAGTTTTCATTATTTCATATAACAATGCTAACTATTTTATTAACTCTAAATTTTTAAATAAATATAACTTTTATAGAAAATGTTATTATTGTTTTTTAAACTTTTCCATTATAGTTATTCGCCCAATTTGGTATAGCAGACTTTAGCGTGCGAATTAAAGCGTTAATAATTTTTCTCTATAGTGAACTAATTGCTCCTTTTGGATATTTAGTTTTATTCTATGGTGCAAATTAAAATTTATTTTAATTAATTTATCACATGCAAAATAAATAAATAGATTTATCCCTTTGCTTGATTAAATTTTATTTGCCATGTAGAAATAATTTTATTAATCATATTGAATCGTTAAATAGCATATTGTAGCGGTTGGTACATATATTGTAGTTGGTATATATGGTGGTTGGTAAATATAGTTGAAATATTCATTTGGGGTAATATTACAGAAGCACCTAAGATGAGTTCTTTAGAAATGTTTCCTTATAATATTTGCTTAATTACCTTTACACTTTACGACACAATTTTGTGTGCGCATATTGTTACTTTTTTTAGCGATCAAAAGCTATTATGCATTTTTCCAAAACTCATTTGGAATTGTTTCACATTTAGCTAATTAACTTAATTTAAAGAATATCTTTTACGTTCTATCTTTTAGGAACTAGCATATACCTTTTTTTTACGTTTATTGCATTTCTCTTCCAATTCATAAAGGAAACAGGAATGTAACAAAAAGGAAAAAATATACAAAAGTAAAATACAAAATAATCAAATTTAAAAACAATATTAACAGAATTTAGCTTCACAGTGCTAGGTAATAGGAAATGGTTTATGGAATACGCAAAAGATTTTGTTTTCATTCTTATCCCTATCTCAAATAAAAAGAAAAAAATTTCCAAATGAAATAGACTTCTGTCTAGTATGTGTATATATATATATATATATATATATATATATATATATATATATATATATATATATATATATATATAAAAGGGTAATTTTTTAAGTAAGAACCGTTTTATAATGGAATAAAAGAAACTTTAGTTATGAACGTAAATTGTATCACAAACTAAAATATGTAAATTTTTTCACTTTTCAACATAGTCACCATTAACATTTAAACATTTGTCAAGTCGTGTCACCGGCTTTTGCATACTATCATCAAAGAACTCTGCCGCCGGACCGTTAAACCAGTTAGTAACAGTTTCTTTCAACCTGTCGTCATTTTCCAAGCGCTTTCCACCAAGAAAATTGTCCAGTTGCGTCTTTGTTCTTGCCGCAATGTGAGGCCAAGCTTTGTCTTGAAGATGAACAACGCCGCTAGAGAGCAGTCCGCGCCGTCGATTTTGACAATTTTCATTGGGAATTACTGGATCATCCACCATACAGCCCTGATATACCACCATCAGACTTTCACCTGTTTCCAAATCTTAAGGAATTTCTCGGTGGAAAGCGCTTGGAAAATGATGACATGTTGAAAGAAATTGTTACTTACTGGTTTAACAGTCCGGCGGCAGAGTTCTTTGATGATGGGATGCAAAAGCTAGTGACACGACTTGACAAATGTTTAAATGTTAATGGTGACTATGTTGAAAAGTGAAAGAATGTTCATATTTTAGTTTGTGATACAATTTGCGTTCATAACTAAAGTTTCTTTTACTCCATTTCAAAACGGTTCTTACTTTAAAAACGACCCTCGTGTATATATATATATATATATATATATATATATATATATATATATATATAGGGCTAGATGTGAGGCGGAACGTGCCGAAACGGCGTTCCGGTACCTCTCTTTAGGTACCTCTCTTTGTCAATAATTTTGAATACTCCCCCACACAACCCGGAAGGTTACCGTTCCGGCACCTCTATTTCTAGAAATATAGCACTGTATATATATATATATATATATACACTGCTTATGGCCACTGTAAATGCAACACTCTGAAGGAAACATGCAAATAACATGAAATTTACAACATGCATTAGCGGAGGTGAGTTATGCAAATGGTTAGAATTTCAGCGCAGACGCACATCAAGCGCGCCTGTGGCGCCACTTCAAAGCGCTATTTAAGGCTTGGAGATTTCGACGATTTTAAGTTCGGCAATTGTGTTTTTCTTGTGGTTTTTTCAAAAAAACGATCATTTATGCCTCGTCGAAAACAGCGATCATCTTTTGATCAAGTATCCGAGTTCGACAGAGGAAGGATAGTGGCCTACCGAGATTGTGGATTATCTTTCAGGGAAATCGGTAGTCGTGTTGGACGAAACCAAACAACTGTAATGCGGATATGTGATCGTTGGATGCAGGAGTGTACGACGGACCGGCGTGTTCGATCGCATCCACCTCAGCGCACCACTTCACGTGATGACAAGCAAATTGTGCGCATGGCAGTGACGGATAGCTCAGTCACATCACGAACTTTAGCACAGCACATGCAGTCTGTAACGCATCATCCAGTGTCTGCGCGTACCATTCGAAGCCATTTACAGCAGAGTGGTCTGTCCTCAAGACGTCCATTGCTTTGTCTACCCTTGCGGCAGAACCACAGACGTCTCCGCCGCCAATGGTGCGATGACAGAAGGATGTGGACGGCAGAATGGAATGAAATTGTCTTTACTGACGAGTCACGCTTCTGTCTGCAACACCACGATGGTCGCATTCGAGTCTGGAGACACCGTGAAGAGAGGATGCTGAAAAGCTGTGTTATGCACCGCCACACTGGTCCTGCACCGGATATTATGGTATGGGGCGGTATTGGATATCACTCGCGCACACATCTAGTACGCATTGCCGGTACTTTATTCAGCCAGCTCTACATCTCCGCGGTGTTGGAGCCAGTTGTCCTTCCTTACATTCAGGGCTTGCCCACAGCCATATTTCAACAGGATAATGCGCGACCATACGTGGCACGCATTGTCCAACGGTTATTCGTCAATCGCCAGATTGAATAGCTTCCCTGGCCGCCTCGCTCTCCGGATCTTTCGCCGATAGAAAACATGTGGTCCATGGTTGCTCTACGATTGACCCAGATTCCATCCCCAGCTGCCACAGCAGATCAACTTTGGCAACGTGTGGAAGCTGCCTGGTCTGCTGTACCCCAAGAACTCATCCAAAGTCTCTTTGAATCAATGCCGAGGCGTGTGGCAGCGGTGATCTCCAACAATGGCGGCTACTCTGGCTACTGATTTTGGCAGGAACCACACTTCACAGAAGTCTATAAATTTAATCATTTGAAACTTGGTGAACATGTTATCTACAAAATAAATTTTTTTGTGATATCTCTTGTCTTTCTTGGTGTTGCAATTTGTGTGGCCAGCAGTGTATATATATATATAAATATGCATATCTAGATCTAGATATGCATATCAAGATTACTAATGTTATAATTATTATTATTTTGCAGCTTTGAGAGACCTGCAACCGTCTCCTACGTGTTTCGTTTTGCCTTCGCAGTACCAGGAGTTTGTGAACGTAGCTGAGGCTCTCGGCTATTCCAGCCAGTGGATACTGAAACCACAGACTCAAGCCTTGACTGGATTAAGACTCGTAGATGTTTTCTCGCCGGTTGGACAAGCTCAGATAGACGAGTGAGTATGAAGTTGACACCTTAAATCAATTTTTTTTCTTCAAAATAATCAATCAGCAGAGGATTACGGACTACCTAAATAGAGTGTAAAAATATATCATTAAAATGCATGACTAATCATAAAAATTATTGGAGACATCCCTCTCCTACCAAGCCATCTGATTATTGCACTCAGCCATTAGAGATTTTTTTATACCTTTATATAAAACGGAGAAACGTGATGTTCTTTGATATTACGTTAAATTATAATCTAGGTGGAAATTTTTGTGACATCTGCAAACGCTGCATAGATAAGTTTCGGGTCTCAATTTTTTTTCTCTCTCTGGAAAACTCTGGAGTGTGTGTATGTGAGGGGGGGATACACTGTCCTGCAGTTGGCTGTCTCCTGATAACGTGTTTGCGGCAAAGTAGTCTATCAAATTACCGCTTAATGCACTTACCATCTACTCGTCTGTTCGACTTGGAACTATCCTATCCTGTCAATGGCAGGCCTGAGACTGTTTGTCAGTTTTGCGAATTTAATTTCGTTTGTTTTGTGATGTTGAATTCTATCAACTTAACTTGATCTTATCCCCTTTTCTGTGCTTTTTATTGTGTATTGGGGCTTAGTGTAGAAGCGCTGAATGTTATAATTCACCGCGGTGTGTGGTCGAAAGATGGTCAAGAATAAAACTCTTATAACAACTTCAGAGGCAAAAAGTAAATAAAGACTTGAACACTAAGGTGGTGTAAAAGAAAAACTGTTTGTTTCGCCATTGATAGCGATCAAAAGACTGTAAATATCGGAAGATAGATGGTGACGTTATTTTATGGCGCACAATAAAACTTTCAGATAATGGTCAAAGTGGTATTTCAAACGAAAATTATGGTGGGGAGGTACTTGGCAGACTGTAGACAGCAGCAGTGATATAATGGACCAATTGGGGCAGGAACTTCTAAGAGAAAAGCAGCCCACTGTCCAATAAGAGAAAAAGGGGCGGGCCAAAATGGCCCCGGTAAACGGACAACAGCCCCTCCAAGAAAAAAAATGAGAGAAGGTCGAGAGATTGCGCTTGCTGTTCCCTAGAGCTCGGACGATATAGAGTGCCGATTGAACTGTCTCGGAGTCTAGCGGAAGTTCCTGGAATCCTATATGATGATGCTGAATATGACATGATGTGGGCTCCTATCAACGAAGTCATTCATCGCTGTATTCTTCAACAGTAGTAAATCCCTCCCGATAGATCCTAGAAATAATTACTTTGACCAAATAGTTTGTTTTTGCTTCTGATTCATGTATTAAATGATCATATGAAGGGGAATCTTATTCTATTATTAATTTCAATTTAAAAGAATTTTTAGTATTGTCAAATAAATGTATGTTTAAGACCAATTCTCTGTATTTCCTTGCTTGCCTCAACACATGCACGCCTCAATCGTTGTAAGGTTCTTTCACAACCTATACTTAGGATGTTTGTCTGTTAAGCCAGCTGCGTTGGAAAGAAAATTTTAAAAAATTGCTGGCAATGCTCCTCTCGGAATGTATTCTGAATCGGGGGGGGGGGGGGGCTAAGTTGTTGAATAAAAACCTTCTACAAAAGGGGATGTAGTGTCAAATTATCAGCATAACAAGGGAAATTTATCTGTTGATAATGCAAAAATTCATGATACATTTTATTAATTAGGTTTAAAACATTTAACTCTATGTGAGACAAGACAGAATAAGATTTCCCGTTACGCTACTTTTAGAGACCTATTTAAAGACTAAGAGCTCGGAAAGAACCTTATAACCGCCACCGATATTAAGTGTCGACTCTCTTAATGCTGTTGAAATGACGGTTTACTGATACTTGTTACAAATCTATAATCTTCAATTTTCTATCACTAAATCTCACTCTCTATTGAACTTTGTGCTTGGTACCACTAGAACTTAATATTTTCAGTATAAGAAAAGCTAAATACAGAGGCAGATAATATCTCTATATGGTTATAGAGCGACTAACATTTCTGACAATTGAAACATTTTTGTCGTACATAAATGTAAAACCATGGAAAATTTCTCGTAAATGAAGTAAAACTCAATTCTGGGCTTGATCACTTTCCACTTATTTTAGATATTAATGTGTAAGAATAAATTTTTAATAACTATATTTCAATTATTTGTCAACTTTTCTTCATTTAGATTCAGCCGTCGCCGTGCAGTCGCACAGCAACTGGTCAGTAGTCCGTTTACAGTATTTGGTCAGCCAGTGAGCATTCGTCTGTATGTGCTGGTCACATCATTGTTGCCTCTTCGGGCTTACGTCCATTCCCAAGGAATTGTGTACCATCGATACAACGAGAGCAAAAATTTCAAGAAGGTAGTTGCATATGCAATTTTTTTTAAGTATTGAAATGATAAAAACGGAAATTATAAAACTATGTAAAAAAATCTCAGTTTGAGGTATTATGTACATACTAAAGTGTTATAGATTAAATTCATTATTTTTCTCTTCTATGGTACACGTCGCCATGCAGTGCTATATAACTTTGGAAATTGTAACGAACTTCAAAAAGACAAAAAAGGGAATTTTCTTATAGTGATAATAATGGCACTTTAGTGCTAATAATATTCACGTATTACATTTATTCTGAAATCCTTTTCTAAGGTCCTGATATTTTTCTTTAAAATCTTATTTGAATTTATCATATTTTTTTCGGCTATATATATATATATATATATATATATATATATATATATATATATATATATATTGCATATATCGCTCACTCCTTTCAACAACGTAATATCTCAAAAATCGGCGATATTTACTTATGCCTGTTTTCGGTATACCCTGAAAGAGTAGTATACCCCTGCAAGATCGTTATATCTCACCGCTCAATATTTAACCGCTAGAGAGCAGAATTAATATTTAGTTTTAATAAATTTGACTCTACTTTTAAACTTTAAAATCACTCTCCTGAAAAATCCCGTTTTTTGAAACATGATGTTGTTGAAACGAGTGAGCGATATATTTAATGAGAGAGATTAAAATAGATTATTTTTAAAATTAGGCTCCATGAAGTAATTTAACGTAGTTTAAAATAAGTCTCCATGTAGTGACGAATCTAATGTAGGTATAATTAAACTATTAGTAGGATGATAACATTTCCTTTCTTTATACTTACTTTTTTATAGAATATATTTTACTGAAAATCAGCACATAGACAAATATAGGTTGCAGAAATACGTAAAAATGAAACAAGGGTGTTACATTAGGGGACCTTGAGTCTCGAGGAGAGTTATTTTAACTTCATTATTGTTTTGAATGTAGACACTACCGACTTATATTGGCGGTAATGGTAGAAGAAAAAGACATTATAGTGAGATAAAACTGGAATTTTCAAGGAGAATTATTTCCAGAAAATTAGAAGAATTACCTAAGTTTTGATTCGTTAAAAACTTCAAAATGTCTTACACTTAAGAGAAAAAGATTGAGCAACTAAAAATACCAAAAAAATGCTTAAGAAATCTAAAGGTAGGGCTAAAATAAGGCTCGCGCACGAAACCGTCTGAAACAATTTCACAATTCTAATATTGAGATGATTCTAATAATTCACAATTCTAATATTGAGTCAGATATATCTATAGTTTACAACTAAGATTTTTCGGGGACACCTATATCACTGATATTTATCGTTCTAAATCTTCTTGCTATTTTCGCCTCCATCATTTTCGGGTATTCCAGTTTTATTTTCAGCTAATCATACATTCTTATATCTCTGTGTGTGTTGGATAACAGATTATAAAGTACCTCAATATACTGCTTTGTTAGTCCTAAAACTAAGTAGTCTATTTTTGAATGTTTGCCATACATATTTTCTTTTTCATTTCAGATACCGGGGAGAACCTGGCCGTTATCTCAGTTTTGGCAATACGTATCAAAAAATTATGGACTCGAATCAGTGACGTCAGCGATCAACCATGTTCATCAAACGCTCGTTCATCTGCTTCTTTTAGCTGAAATGGCAATCGTTGCTTCCCCTCCCGAAGATGTTATTATGGGCTTTGGAAGCGGAAGAAGATTTAAGTAAGTTATTCATTGTCCGTTTGAATAGTTTTTTAAATAGTTTAATATTTTTTTTAAATATTTTTTTTTTGATTCGTTAAAAACTTCAAAATGTCTTACACTTAAGAGAAACAGATTGAGCAAATAAAAATACCAAAAAAATGCTTAAGAAATTTAAAGGTAGGGCTAAAATAAGACTCACGCACGAAACAAAAACACTTCGCCAATATAAGTCGGTAGTGTCTACATTCAATTTCTATCTTTAGGCTTGTATGTCCGCAATAATAGCATTTCTTTATCCTTGAATAATTTCGATGTTCCGGATTATTTCCGGCAATCTGCCCTGGAAATTATAAATAGCATTCCTGATGAAGCTACCCTTATCTACACCGATGGTAGTAAAAATGAAGATTCTCTTTCTGACAGTGGAGTTCTAATTTAGGCTCCAAATGGAATTGTTAAAATCAGGAAAAGAAACCCCGACTTCAGTTCGGTTTTCAAAAGCGAACTCATTGCTATTGAAGAGAGACTGAGCTGTATCATGCCTTTTTCGGACCACAAGGCCATCTGGATTTTGTCCGACAGTCGTAGCGCCGTCCAACATTTGTCGAATTGGCGCAGAGTAGGTGATAAGACTGGAGCCGCAATTCTCGACAAACTTAAGCATGCCTTGCCTCTTTGTGAGGCGCACCTTCAGTGAATCCCATCACATGTTGGCATTTGGGGAAAAGAGGAGGCTGATGTCTTGGCGAAAGAGGGTGCTGATGAGACACAGCTATCCATTATTTCCCTTACTTTCCTCGAGATGTACTTTGTCAGAAGGCTTTCTGATAAACAGACTTGCAACATTCCCTCGGCACACTCTTGGTATCGTGCTGATCGTCCTAAACGATCCCTTGCTCTACATTGCGACAGACGTATCCAGACGGCACTTTCCCGCTTTTTCAGTGGCCATTTCAGGAGCCTTACTTTCCAAGGTTGTAAATTTCATTCCAATTGTACCAGGTGTCATTCTGAGCGGGCCTCTCCTGCACACATTTTTGAGTGCCTGGTGTTGTCCCGTAATGATCTGTTTGATCTTCCTTCCTTGTTTTTGATTTCTTGCAAGTGAACAATCTCGTGGATCTCGTCTAACAAAAGCTAGACATGGAGCAAACAACAACAACAAAAACAGCAAGAATCATTTCAAGAAAACATTTGAGTCTCATATACGCTTGTAAAGGGAAATAAAAAAATGGCAACTTTCCTCTTGCTTAATTTGTCAACCATTTTTGTTCTCTCAAGTATTGTCAGTAATTTATATTCCACTATTTAAGTGATCCTTATTCTAGTGAGACAAACCTTTACCGATCATTTTTGAGACGAAATGATCCTCTTGAGAAGAAAAAATGCATGCTCAACAACTTTGAAATGCACGGAAAAAACTCTAAAAGTTATTTTTTAAACGAGAATAGCAAGAGATTATACTTTTCGTACTACTAATCTTATGTGGCGAAAATAACAGACGAGAGGAAAACGGAACTTTGGAGCAAAGCAACTCTTTTTCCCTGCACCTATTGAAAAATTTAGTTGTATTTGTAAATCCTTATCTAGAGACTTAGTTTCTAAGAGTTAAACAAGGTAATTTTCCTTTTGTTATAAGGTTGTTTGAGTTATTTACTAAAGTTTTAGGAAGCCTATATTTTGTTTATGCTTTTGTATAAAGTCGTATGACAATAAAAAAAAAGACTGTCGAAAAATAGCCGATTTTGATATCCTAAAATGCATTCCCACAGTCTAATAGAAGACAAACTGAGTTAAAATGTATGATGCCGGCAGGACTAATAAGTTAAACAAACATTAGTTTACCTGAATGTATTTACTCTACATGACCTCAGGGCCGGATTAACCCACTTTGGGGCCCTAGACATTTTTTCTTACCGGGTCCCCTCCCACAAGAAATAGAGCACACATAAAAATATAAAACAAAACTACATAATGGAAAAACTAAACAAATCTTAAAATTTTATTAATAAAAAATATTTAATATACAACAATAAATTTTAGTTTTTCTAGAAAAGTTTGAACAGTTTGTTTATAAATTTTAAAAAATTGAAATTTATTTTATTAACTGTCTAACAAAAGTAAGTATATAAATACGAATAAACTTTATTTAAAAATTCTGTTTTCTAGTCTTCAATTCAGCAAAATTGTCAATTATTTCATCGTAATTAATATTATCCAAAGCATTTTGCTCGATGTATAAAACAGATAAAGAATTTTAATTTTGATTGACTCAGTGAGTTTCGTAAATAATTTTTTATACGTTTTTTACACGTTTGACCGGGCCCTTCAAAAAACCGGGCCCTAGACATTTGTCTCATTCGTGTATACGATGATCCGGCCCTGCATGACCTAACAAGTAAACATGACATGTAAAGTATGATATTATCACCATTTAAATGGTACAGCATAAAATGAAACTCCCTTTAAATAGACCTCGATTTCAAAACCGCCTAAAGTTTTCCGTCTGTAAATAAAAAGAAAGCCTCGACCATTTAGAGGCGAAAAAAAGGGGAGGAAACCAATGCCACTTACGCTCTAAATACGACAACTCATCTAGGCCTTTTAATCCCCCTTTCCGCCCGGAAGTGACACTTGCGACGTTTATTTTCCGGTTAAAAAAAGCGCGGGGAACACAGACCTGCGTGCTGTTTGAAAAGGAGTCTGTTGTTTGACTTTTCAATTACGAGGAAACGTTGGAAACGTAAAGAAATGAAGAGAGATTCAGCTCTCGCCGATGCTTTTACTTATCACATTGACTTAATGGAAATTCGCCTTCTGTATCGGGATTTAAAAAAAAATAGAAAAAAAATTCCCATGTTTGTTTTTTATTTAGGTATAATTTTATTATTCTGAAAAAGCCTCGAAGCCATTTTACTGAGAGAGATTTCTTTAAAAGCTAAATAGTTTTCTAACCCCTGTACACATTTAAACGTGCTTATAACGGGAGAATTTGCTGCTTTAGCGTAATTATGAAAAGAATATTGTAGAAGCGGAATGGTATAATTCCACGCGGTGTGTGGCCAAGAACAAATCTATTGTAAAGCCTGCAGAGGCAGGGGTAAATAGGGGCTTGTAAACCAGGAGGAAATAGAAGAATAGCTGTCGGTGTGGCCAATGATAGCGATCAAATGTCTATAAATATTTCCATAGATGGTCGTTATTTTATGGTCCACAGTAAAACCTTCAGATGATAACGGTCAAAGTGGCATTGCAAATGAAAATTATGGTGGGGAGGTACTTCGTAGACTATGGACAGGGGCAGTATAATAAGGAAACAATTGGGGCAGGAACTAGTGAGAGAAAAACAGCCCACTGCCCAATGATAAAGAGGGGCAGGCCAAATGCCCCCCCCCCCCGTAAACGGAAAACAGCCCCTACAAGTAAAAAAGAGAAAGAAGAGAAGGTTCAGATATATCTCCGACTTTCTTGTTAGAGCTCAGATCATACAGAGTCTCGAGTGCCTCAGAGTCTAGGAGTAGTGCCCGCCAAGATGATCCGGTATATGACGTGATTTTGGGTCCCTGTCGTGGATGCCATCCTTCATCGCTGCATACTTCAGCTGTAGCAAGTGCCTCCCCTTAGACTCTAAAAATCATTACTTTGACCTTATAGTTTGCCTCTGCTTATGAGTTCTCGTATGTAAAATGTTAATATGAAAAGGAATATTGTGCTAGTAGCAATTACACTTTAAACGAATTTTGTGTGTTATTAAATAAATGTATGTTAATGGCCAATGCTCTGTCTTCCTTGCTTGCTCCAACACACGCATGCATCCATTGTTTTAAGGTTATTTAATAACCAATATCTATCCTGGTCACAGCACCAGATATGGATGCATGCGTGTGTTGAACAATGGATGCATGCGTGTGTTTCTAAACATAGATCTTTTGGAAGGAGTAGACATGCAGAATACGTTGATAAGTTGTTCCCAAAAACTAGTAAGTTCAATATAACACACATGCGATTGATCCTTATTAAAAATTTATATTCTTTTAGTATTAAGAGGAATATATGCTGGCTTTATTGTGCTTAATTGGTACAAAGAATGAGTTATTGCAATAAGTACATTTCAAAATAACTTCAGTATATTAACACTTCGGGATCTGAATAAAGTAACGTTAATAAAATAGCGTTATTATCTATATCACATATATATTAAGTTAATCTATGATGAAATATTTCACCTATTTCAAATACAGATTGACTCTTTTTTGTAGAAACCGAACAACTTTACAGATAAAAGGAAAACTTAGAGCATTTAATGCCATTAATTGTTGAAAGGGTAGAAAAATGTAAGCTAACAACACTTCATCTATAGCGGTGTATCATTGAGTATCTTCAGTTTGTTTTATAATCACCGAGATTGGGAATCGAAGCCCGCCCTGTGAACTCCCTACCAACTTCGAACGGCAATTCAATTCGGCAAAATGAGGATATATCATGTTGTGATTATCCTAATCCTCACAAAGGTGCATCTACACACAAGCGAATCAGCTCCCCCCGTCGCCTCTTGACACATTTTGGTGTCGATTAGTCCCCCCCCCCCAACGTGGGGGAAGTATTTCGTAGCTTTGATCATTCGTCTTAAACCCGCTCTCCGGAGCGGTCTGAGTACGAATCATCAAAGGCACGAGGGACGCCATGAAACTTCCTCTCGGTGGCGGGACCAATAAATCACTGCTTTCTCCTACACTTCGCTATCTGATTCACGAATGTGTGCTAGCATTGATAGATTTGATTGGATGTTTTAGGATAATAATATATGTGAATTTATTTACTAAATTAGTACTTTCTGAAGAATTACAGAAAAATTGATTTCCTGCGGCACCGTTATGATACTTTTCACTCTTTCGTGGAGTATTTTTTGTATGTTTTTTAACTTAGTGATTAGCACAAATAATACTAAGAGTAAGTTACTATAAAAATGCAGTCTTTACGACTTCGAGCTATTCAAAGTAATAACGGCGTAATAATGGCAGTTTTATTTTCAACTTTATCGTTACCTTTCGTGTTACTCAGAGGGCTTAGTATTATGTAGAATGTCTCTAGGGAATGTCAGACGCTTCTGTCTGCACTAAAATTATATTCAATAAAAAATTACTTACAACATAATGTATAACTCATTAGTCACACGCGAATTGGGAAACATAGCAAATAATCATATGGTTATTTTGAAAGCGTAAATTACAATGTAAGATTTTGTTTAACAATACTGTAGGTATTTAAATTAATAACGTAATGATTTGTGAATAAAAGCCTTTTGTTTCATTTAATTTTGGCCAATTTAGAAAAAAAAAGATTGACTCCAAAAGATTTTTATGTTTCTCTTCCTAGTATTCTGTAAGTGATAATTTGTAAATATCTTTAATAAATATTTGTGTTGTAAAAAGAAATATCATCTAATTTTAATCCAGCAGAAATCACAGATGATATTTGTACTTTAATTTTTTATAGACTGGATTTTTTAAATGAAAACAATTTCTTCTGTCATTTAACTGATAAGCCATTTTTTTCCTCTGTTAATCTTCGGATAAATTTTATACATAATTTATCCGAATTTTATACACAATTTTTAGCATAATGAAAGTTTTTCGACAGATTGTTTCGAAAACTAAACACTCTTAAAAAGTCATCTTTATAAGCAGCTGTTTAATGTTTCATTTTCACCCGATCTCAAGTTTAATCTCTAAACTTCGGGAAACGTTTTTAAACATTTTCCCGCAGGCTACCAGATGCATTTGCTAATTTCCTGCTCAAATATTTTATGCAGAAGATTAGTTCTCTTAAGTGATAATGTACTTCTCGAGTTCAGAGCACTAAAGATGCTTAATTATTAAGAATTCAATTATGATTTTAATTAATTTCTTTTTTGATCTGACACTTTAAGGGAATTAATTTTGGTATAATCTCTTTTTAATTTTATTTCAAAAAGCTTCTCTCTGCCAAATTTCGGCAGGGTAAGATTTAAAGGAGACCTGAAAAATTAATCCACCATCTTCATTTCTGTACTTAATGTATTAACCGGATTAGCTTACTAAATTATTCAATTTTTACTAGATGAAACTTATGCGGTAAAATCAATTTTCTAAAGGCTAATTAATTGACCTATCCTCTATATAAAAGTAATCGCATTCATAAAATCATCTTGTATTTGTTGAGATGTCTGACTAAATGGCCATTTTTGGTCAAAAATCAGAATTATTCTGGATCTGTTTGATATATGTTTCAATAAGCTATCTAGAACAGTTTTTCTTTTTGTCAGTGCAGTCAATAAAACAGAAATTACCTTTATTTTTGTTTTAACAGACAAACCGAAACTGCTCAGTTAATTGTACGAAAATTCCAGTTCGATCAGTAACGAATGCAAATCTAACCAGAAAAAAAATAAAGAAATATAAGAGGAAAAAACACCTGTTTATGATCATCTACAAAAAGATACATGAGAATAGAGAGAAATTATAGCTTGAAAACGGCTATTCCAGGAAATGCAATTCCTCCCCCTCACCTCCACCTTCTTTTGTAGCCCTGTTGATTAGGGATAGTGCAACATTTCGAGCCATTTAAAAGCCGTTTAAAAGTCTCCGGACTTTTAAACGTCTTCAATTATAATTCATAAAAGGATTCTTAAATGGAAACTTTAAATGATTCTCTGGAAAACATCTTACGGATTTAATGTGTGTGGAAGATGTGCTGGATAACTTAAAAAATTATTTCTATAATTATTCGAAACTTGCTAGACGTAATTAAAGGAATGAATTAAAGGAGATGAGCCTAAACTTTCAGTATGAGAAAAATTACATTTTTCATATCCGTTATTAAAATAGATAAATAATTTGAAAAATCACTAAAAGGAAATTTTATATGAGACTGTCTCGAAAAATTTTTTGTTTTATGCCTAGGAACTTAGTTCATGAAATTTTTAGAACCCCAAATAAATTAAATTTTCTTATATTTCAATATTCATTTTTGGTTTTGGTAAATATCAATTTTCCTTGTAAAAAGGTAGAAATCATTTGGAATTATACCAAAACTTAGGATTTTTTAAATTTAAGCTATTAGGAAACAGTCTCAAATGGTATTATTATTATTTTTATGCTTGGTTTCAGGAATGGATTTTCAACGAGTTGGATTAGATTTGAATTACAGATGCATTTTTTTACTTCTTTAGATGCGAACACTGTTTCCAATTGCTTGGAGTAGATGTAGTTCTAAATTCAAGTCTTCGAGCTTCCGTTCTTGAGGTAAATGGTCAACCGAGTCTTCAAGAATCGTCTAGAGAGGAGGACCTGTTTGTGAACGGCGTAAGAGAATCCGTTGTCCAAGATACCACGAGACTTCTTCTATCTACTAACGCAGTGGCGAAGGAAGTTGCCGAGGCTTTGAAGCATGTTGCTCATATGAATGTTGGCATATTGGTCAGTATATTAAAATTTTACTGGTGAATTAATAAATTTAGAAGTTGTTATGAGTTTATACATGTGGTTAGTTTCTATTCAACGAAATTTCCACCATTAGTGAGCGAGAGACAATATAAATAATATTTTAAATCTTTAAAACGTTAAATTTTGTTTCCTGTAAGTAGATAATCTTTATACTAACACCTTCATTGAATAAACCCTCCTGCATTTTATGTCACAAAATGGCACGTTGAATTTTGTTTTCTTTAAGCAGATAATTCTTATACCTTCATTGGTTAAACCATCCTACATTTTATGGCACAAAATCTCAATTGGAAGACAAAGAAGCAATTAAAAAATAGCTTAAAGGACTCAATAGTGAAGTAAAACTTATGCTAAGTGCTTCTAAACGATCCTAATTATTTCCTACCATAGAAAAATGTATATATATATATATATATATATATATATATATATATATATATATATATATATATATATATAAATAAATAAATAATCCGTATATTTCAACTTTCACTTCATATTTTAAATTTAGAATTCTTTTTTATTTCTGAATAATATGTAACTATTTCCTTAGTCTTTTCTAAACTCCAAAGCAAACTTCAAATGTAAATCACCATTGACTTTATAAACTTACAATTATTTTATTCACAAATGCAGAAATATGATTGAAAAATTTTATTAATCAACTTCCTTACTTCATTTCATCTAATTACCTATTGTTTGAAGAAGTTAAGTAATAATTAAAGTCCAATTATTGTTTCAAGGTATGAACATCGCAAACCAAAAAATACATCCTTTTTTTATATGTAAACCTTTAATTAAGCGGGAAGTAATCAACCAAGTACTTAGATCCATTTAATGAAAATATCACGCAAAATAAATGAAAACGTGTAGGTGGTGTGTTATTGGTCTTGTCTCATTGATCTAAGTTGGAGAATCTTAATAAATGAATATGCATTTGTCATGTTAATATTCCCGTTATTAACTTAATTGCTGCTTTAGTATGTTAGAGACATCTGGGCTTGGGATTTTTCGATATTGTTAAGCACTCTCTTTGTCGAGAAAACGGAATTTTAATCTGGGTAAGTACTCTATTTCGTTGAAATGGTTATTTAACAATATTTTTATTTTTTGCGTTAATCTTTTCAACGAGAGGGGGAATTTAATGCTACGAATAAAAATGCTCCACTATATCCATAGCAATTATTTTTGACTTAGATGGATGCATATTTAATAAAAAAAAAGGAATTTAGATATAATCAGTTATCTTCTAAAATAGTTTTAAATGCTTATGAGACGGTCATTGATTAATATAAAATGATATATGAACTGCTGTGTTGCTTTCTGGCTTTAAAAATATACTACGTTGACATGTAGTTTGATTAGATTTTATAGTTTGTTTCTATGATTTTCGAAAATAAACTTATCTTTTCAAATTTTACAAGCTGTGAAACTAAATAATGAATACCGGGGATCATATTATATACCTGGTTACCTGATCTTCGTGCAATTTACTTTCTACAAGAATTTTGAAGACCTTATATTTTTTCTAATATTTAACACTTTAATTTACAAAAATATTGTTACATTGTGTATAAGATTCTTAATAGTTACCCCAAAATTATTGCATACGGATCACTGATGTATGTGTTATTCTCAGTTATGTACTGTGCGTTAATTTCATTAATTTTTTTCAGGGAGTAAATTGTCGAGTTGTCCATGACTTGTGTCTTAGCCATCAGGATTTGCTGTTTCTGTTGCAGTCTAGGAGAGAGGCGAAAAACTCCGGTGGTTTCAGACAGGTAGGTCTTTTTACATTCAATGTATGTAGCCGTATCAATCGATTTTTCATTAGTGCATTTGTTTAGTTTCGTCTTGCATCTCAAAAGCTTGTTAATGAGTCGAGTGGCTAGAACGCTTGAGTCTATGGGATAGGACCCGCGTTATGTTAGCAGTCATCGGAATTGGCTTTAAGAAGCAGATCCCTGTCAAACAATCCCCCTTTTTTATAATACAACCGGAGCTCTGCAAACTTATCAACCAACCGTGATAAAAGATAACGAAAGGAATCCGTTCACTGTTTCCCCATGTTCATTTGTGGTTGACTTCGGTACACTTGGTCCCTTCTCTGGTTTTCTTTGGTACACTAGAAAACCAGTTTGGTACACTTCAAAGAATGATTCAAATTATGCTGTACATATCGATATTTTAAAAATATTCCTGCCTATATTAACAAAGTTTAATATCATTTTAAGAATTAATCTTCTCTTAAAGTAATTAAAAGAAACACTGTATCATTCGAAAAGCAAACTTTAAAATAGCCATCTATCAGGATTGGTGATCGAACCTGTTACTTCTGAACATTAAACCTTTTTCCCGGCTACATGGGAGAATCATATCTTCATAATACCATATCTTACGTTCTTCCCTATTGTCTTTAGCCGCTAACATGCAAGAAGTAGGCTTGTTACACGAACGACCCAAGGTATTAGCAACTCATATTTCGCTCACTCCTTTCAACAACGTCATATCTCAAAAATCGGCGATTTTTAGATATGCTTGTTTTCCAAATGCCCTGAAAGAGTAGTATATCCCTGCAAGATCGTCATATCTCACTGCTTAATATTTAGCCGCTAGAGAGTAGAATTAAAATTTATTTTCAATGCAATTCAATGTGCTTTAAAACTTTCAAATCACTCTCCTGAAAAATCTTGTTTTTTTGAGATATGACGTTGTTGAAAGGAGTGAGAGATTTATTTATAATATTTTTTTGAGGTGAGGATTTTTTCCACGACGAAGATTTTCTTATTTACATCCTAACGGACAACCAGTCTTCTTACCACGGTCGAGTAACTTTGTAACGACCACCTGCCGGTCGTAGGGGGTCAAACCCTCGATACCTGAACTTCGAAGTCAGTGTCATAAACCTTCGACCATGACATATTTGCAAAAGAATATAATACCTTAAAATTTTTACTCCAGATATTTATCACAAACTACCGTTTTCGCATTTTTTTATTCTTTTCTCTTACGTTATTTTTTCTCATTAACAGTATGAAGGAAGTTTTTTTTTATCATTAATGAAATTTAATGTATAATTAACAAAGGGATAGTCGAAGTAAATGATGAGTAAAACTTACCGTCTTTAATGCAGTAAAATAAATAAAGAAAACCTCGTGATGACTGATTGTCATCATCTTCTGATGAGTAACTATGTAACGTTCATGCATCATCGAATAATAAATTATGTTTCATATTTTATTATAATCTTCTCCTAAAAGATTATATTGTAAATTTTCCTGGTTAACAGACGGTTTATTACGCATTTGTTAGCTTCCACAACAATGCTAAAAAGTATTTGTTTATTTATTGATATTGAGCTTTTCTGAGTCATTTAAATCAATTAGCAGCATTTTAGTCAAAAAGTACAAAAGTATGTCATGCCAATTGAAAAACTGTCGGACTGAATGCAAAGGCTATAATATATCCCGTAACGTGTAGAGAAGCAAAAATACTTAGGGACTTCATATCATGGAAGTGACCCCAGCTATCCTCATTTCTATTGTTATCCTGTTGCATCAAATGAAGGGAAAACAGCTGTGTGCTTATTTGTCATTGATGTCAGAAATTATTAGTAACACACCGTGGACACTATTTATAATTTTCTTCTACTGTTAGATAATGGTTG
The DNA here is from genome assembly GCA_907164885.2 of Dolomedes plantarius. Taxonomy (NCBI): domain Eukaryota; kingdom Metazoa; phylum Arthropoda; class Arachnida; order Araneae; family Dolomedidae; genus Dolomedes; species Dolomedes plantarius. The sequence continues at coordinate 90,586,151 of OU015496.1, read as the reverse complement.
TAGTGCTTGATTTAAAGTTCCACAGCTATTGTTTTACCTGAATACGACAAACCAGTTCCATTAGGAGATTTCCTCTTTGTCACAAACATTTTGTGCAGGTCAAATTTTTTTCCTCTGATTACATTTCCTAAACAAGTTTGCGTCAGCTAAAGTAACATTTTATCCTTTAAGAATGGTGTTTCTTCGTAGTTTAGTGGGCTAGGAAGTAAAGTTCAATATTTCCAACGGTTTTCAAAAGTAATAATAGTTCCAGGCTACATGGAGCAAACTTCAAAGCCCATAATCGAAGAAATCAAATTTTATCGTCAGTAGTTCTGTCCTATGATTGATTAGCAGTATAGACCGCTCTTGACGACGCGCTGCAACTTGACAGTCGAATTTTTTCATATATATATATATATATATATATATATATATATATATATATTAAAATATATATATATATAATATATTTATGTAATATATATATATATATATATATATATATAATAAAAATTTGAAAGTTATGTCTTCAAATAATTAAATTATCTGTTTGGGGAATGCAATCTCTCTATTCTAAAAAAAAGTAACTTCTGCTGCCGCTGTCAAAAGCTTGTCACGCTATCTCCTCCGAAATCGCTGGGGGTATGGGCTCGAGATTGATACCAATGGATGCAGAAAAATGGGGGGACCAAAGTAAGACTTGTCTCATCATCATCGGACTTTAAGTTTAATTTTATGTTTTGCGGAAAATATTGACTTTTTCATCTTAAGATTATGATAACTCGACAAAATATAATCGTAGACGTTTGATCTTTTTACAATCTAAGACTACAGACATTTATCTTTTAAACTAGACCTCATGTATTTAAAAATAATTTAAAACAAACTAATATTTTTACCAAAAAATGAAACACAGTTTTTCAAGAAATATTGACTTTTTCATCTTCAGATTACGATAACTCGCAAAAAAATGATCGTAGAATTTTGATATTTTTTACATTCTAAGACTACAGACATTTCTCTTTCAAACTATACCTCATTTGTTTAAAAGAATTTCATAACAGACTAATATTTTCACCAAAAAATGAAACACAGTTTTTCAAGAAATATCGTCCCCTATGTGGATGTAATATCGATGCTCCTCGAATTTTTATATTACAAAGAAAATATTGACATCATCTGAAAGCTGAAAACTTTTTTATTCATATACACCTCATTTCAAGTCTATATCTTAAATTTTTGATTTTTAATTGAATTTTAAAGCTGATAATTCAACAGTGATGAAACGCCCTTCGCATTAAGGGTGACAACAGTAAATGGATGGAAGCTGTTACATTGCCCGAGAATCACCCCTATGTATATCGCTATTAGCCATAACAGAGGAGCGAGCCTAGGGGCGAAGCCCCTATTAATCTTTAAACTTAAAAAGCGCTCATTCATAAAAGGGTTCCATAAATTTTATAGGTTTTCCTAAGGTAAATGTAAACAAGAACTGGAAAACCGCACAAAAATTCCATGTCAGATGCGATAATCAGTTTTCTCTTAACTGATCTATCGAACAACATTTTCAGTGGCTAATAGATTAATAGTGGGATAGCTAATAGATTAACAGATGTGACTGATTGATAAATTGGAAATAAAGAATTTAAAACATTTCAGGTAAAATCCTATGAATGTAACACATATCTTGCCATTTTAACATTTATCATCTAAAGAGTTATGAAACACACACTTTGATATCCCCAACTGAATATTCATACAGATTTAAAAGGCGTGGTAAAACGACCATGATTAATGGGTTTAGTCTTTGTAAATGACTAATGATAAGTTGTATAACTGTTGTACGCATTTTTAGTAAATAATTTTTTAAAATTGTTAAGACAATTATGCATTTCTAAATTAGTCATTTTATTACCCGAAGTGTTTATTTACAAATTAAAAGAACTTGAAACTCGTCATTTCTCATTAAGTAGGCAGAAATGGAAACGACAGTTTTAAAAAGTGTCGCAAAATATCTTGAAACGAAAAATAGTCTTACAGTCTTGGTCTGTCTGTTTCTTAACAAAATAGAAAACTAATTGAGTATTTGAATCCAAAACCCGATATCCTCTATCACAGTGTTTCTTAACCTTTTTAATAGTCAACACCCCCCTTGAATCTGAAAATAAGTTCTTGCACCCCCTTGAAAAAAGTGTTTCTGATTTTTTTTTTAAGAAAAGACATTTATTGCAAGATTATTTATTTATTTCAGAAAATATAATAATAAATTTACAATACATACCATATGTTTACATAAAAATCAAAACCTATATTTTTAATGGCTACGTTGTTGTTGTTTGTTCATAATTATCCTTTTAAAACAAGGATCTTTTTTTAAAAGAACCACGCGTATGTCATCAGCTGCCTTTAAGCGATTTCTGGCTTTTGTTTTGATGTGCAAAAGTGATGAAAAGCGCATTTCACAAATGTAAGTGGTGGCAAATGGTAAAAGTGTATCTAATGTTGCTTTTGCCCATCTATATATTTAAGTTGCTAAGCTGACTTTTTGGGCAGTCCGTGAGAGAAAACTACTGCAGCAATTTACTGCATTTTGGTCTTAAACGAAAGATTGTAATCTGTAGATTTGCCAAATTTGGTTTTTGTAACCGCAATTTCTATTAATCAGTGCTAATTTACAATTAAAAGTTGGTTTCTGAGCATGCTCAGTGGCATGTTTCAATCTGGTTTTAGAAACTCACTGTTTCTGCGCATGCTCAGTGACATGTTTTAATGATTAAACACGTTTATTCAGAGAAGTCTCTCTAGATCTCTCTCTTCCATTTTTATTTTACGAAAATTATGCTTGTGAAGTATAAGATTGAACCTGATGGAAATTGTTTATTTCGCGCTGTCTAATTATCGATAATTTACAATTAAAAAAATTGCTTTCTGCGCATGCTCAGTGACATTTTTAAATATGGCTTTAGTACTTACTAAGCACGAGGCCGCTTAAACATATTAATTTGTTTCTGCACGTTATTATGATTTTCAACAGTTGGCAATGATGTGTTGAGTATAATTTGTGTATTAGTATATTTATTTACTATCTAGCCGTGATGTTTTGACGGGTATCAACTAGTTCTGGATAAAGTTCTAACTGCGTACACCAGAACTGTTTTAAGTCCAGATTTTCCAATTTCATTTCAGTACGTGCATTAGCTCGTATTGCGATAAGATCGTCTTTAAATAAAACGTTGTCGTCCACTGAATTTAGGTAAAAAAAAATGGATTGAGTATCCATCTTTTAATTTTGCTTATATTTCCCATGGAAAAGTATCCATCAAATGATTCGCACAATTGGTGGAGATGTAATTTAATTTCGGTTATAATTGTTACTTTTTCCTTTACCTAAATTATTGAATCCAGAAAAGGAAAATTTACTATATTTCCATTTTCAACTCGAAGAGAATATGGCGTGTTTCTCATAAGCGGTTAGGCGGAAATTTTCATTAAAAATTTAGAACCTTCTCTCGCAGCCTTAGAAATGCTCTCCCGTTAAAAACCACTGTTCTATGACATGAGAAGAATTACTTGTTTATTTTGCTCATCTTAGTATTCACTTTTGCTCAAAATTATTCAAATCTGAGCATATAATAAATATTTATGAAATATTTATACGCTCAGAGAAAATGATTCGACTTCTTTCGACTACTTGTAAAAAAAGAAATCTACGCAAAATACCATATTTCAACTTGAATAATTTACTTGCATAAAAAACTGTAATTTCCAGCAGAAAAAAAATTCAGAAAATTAAATGAATAAATGCTATTAGCATATTACTAATTTTCCTTTTATGTGACATTTGTTGAATTAAATTCAAATGTTTTAAAAGGTTATCAGTAAAATTTACATGGTTTATTAATGCGTCAATTTTATCTAAATATCAAAGGGTTTACTTAATAGCTTTAAATTATTTTTTGAAATAGATTCACAGAAGATATGATTATGTACAGATTTTTTTTATCCTCCTTCGCATTTTTATTAAATATATACATTTGCATAAGTAATGGCTATTAATTGAGACTATTTTTCTATAATTTCAAATATTCAAACTTTTTTTTCTGCCATATTCAATGATAATTATATTTGCATGACTTATCCGTAATAAAAACAGGGTAAATAAGGAACTTTTTCTCTTTTAATCTGTGACCAAGACTGATATTAAAGTTCATATACAATTATTAATTTCAATTAGTTTTTGATCATTTAAAATAGACCAAACGATAAAGATGAAGTTTTTAAAAAGGTTTTTGGTAGAAATACGAAATTTTTGATCTGTAAAACTAGACTCATCGAGGTTATTTGAAAACTTCTACTATCTTGTTCAACGCCATTAATTGCGAATGACATTAAATTAAACTGGTTAATTACAGTTAGGTGATTGCAATTTATAGAGTATTTAGCTCACTTCTATCCAGACTTGGGTGTATATAATTTGAAGTGGCCCTCTAAATGGATTTGATGCATAGTTTATACATGAAACAATGTTTATTGAATTCGTTGCACATATAGAATTTGCTTTTACAGCAATAAGCATACGTACTACTTGTACGGAATATATATATACAGCTTTCAAGAACAATATATTTTTCAATACTCACGAACAGTAAGTCAAACTAGCAATTCTGCCACGTAAACTTTGGGCCCCCTAAGCACTAGCTCAGGATAGTACTGGAGCTGCATACCTCGTAGCTCCCTATCGCTTATCTATCAACTTTAACAACCTTCTTCAACCCTAACCACCTGCTTTTATTAATGACGCTGCATGGTATTTATACTAAGCGCGTATCCCGAAATTAGCATATCCCAAGCAGCTTCTTTAATTCATTCACTCAAAAGTTCGATTCTTGTGAATCGAATCTTGTGTATACCTTACAAATTTTAATCGAATGAATCAAATAACATTAATTTTTTAATTGATTTTCTCTCTGTATCTCTTTTAAGCATTAGAAATTTAGACAATCTAAGATTTATCCAGTAATGACTTGAAATACTTCACAGATTGTGTAATACTTTACTGATTATCAATTGGGATAAACCCATTCAATGTGATATGTAACTGATGTGTGTCTATATGATATGTGTGTATTTCTTCTCAGCATGGTCCTTTAATTTGAAAATTAATGCATTATCCAGCACTTCAACGACATGTGTATGGTAATCATAACATTATCATATGGTCATATATTCATAGATTACAAAAATAGCTGAGGGTGCTCAGATCGAATCCTGGCGTCGCACCACGAAATATGCCTCCGTTCGTGTCGTCCCTTCATAGGGGGTAATGCTGTCCGCCTATATGGTGCCCCCACAATAAAATGGGCAGTAAAATTGCGGCGTGGTATAGGCGAATGTCTCACGACAAGTGCCTCCGCATTGGAAAAAAAAAAGATTACAAAAATAACTTGATAATTTATCACTGAAAATATGTGTTTTAAATTTCAGCTGATTACTAAGTATGTCATTATTAATTTTTGACCAGGACACGCATTCACTTTAAATATTTGTTCAAGAGAAATTAATTTTAATTATTTTCAGTATATTCTTCAGCTATAAATTGTATTTCTTCAAGTTAGCAAACAAGAAGTTATAGTTATGTAAGCAAGATAGAAATTCCAAAATATCTTTGCTTTCCCAATTGCCTTTCAAATTACGAAAGTAATTATTGATTTTAATTCAAACCTCTAAACATGTATTTTTTCGCAGCAACTTGATTTTTTTATCCATGTATCTTTTGTGACCGCAACTGTAGAAAAAAATAGCATCAACTTCGAATAAACATTTTTCAAATTTTTGTGTTCTGTATGAAAGAATTAATTTCTTTTCAGAAATCGGAAGAAATATTGCTATAAAAAACGTTTTTTCATGATAATAATTAGTATTCTTGCTTACAAAAAGTTAATTAGAATCCTCAGATTGAAATAAGATAATGAGAATTAAATATTTTTCATTGGAAGGAATTATTTGAAATAACTTCTACCACAGTTATTGTTTTTTTCATTGAAAAGTGTAAAATATGAGACCATTGTTTTTTAATTTCGAGGGTACATTTGACTTTCTTTGCGAAAATTTTTACTTTATTTTTATTACATTAACTGTCTATTTTTCTGCTAAAATTCAGGATTTTTTTCAATGATTTTTTGAAATGACTTCATGATTCAAAATAACTTTATTCGATAAAAAGTTTTTAGAAATCGTCTGAAGATTCTTAGCGTAAAACTTTTAGGTTCTAAATCTCATGTGTTCTAGCATTATGCCATAGTAAACTTTTTTAATGTTCAATAATTGATTTAGATATAAATATATCAATCATAAAAAAACTTGCGTAGTGCAATTAATATAACAGACTTATAAATGCAGAAATTCTTTTACAATGTAAAAGAAATCTGAAATGAAAACTGTCATTTTTAATTGCAAACGGATGTAAAATAAAAACTCATTGATTTGAGCTTAGGTTGCAGAGTTTTTGTACAGACTTATTTTGATTAATTTCAGGTGTCAGTTCACAATGTTGCATTAATATTTATTTTTCTTTCGCGAAGTCATTTTCTCTCACAAATTTACTGAAAAGGAAATATTGTAAAAATATAACATAAAAAAACGTGTGCTTAAAACAATAATACTTTTTTTCTTTTTTCTCCTAATGCCTGTTCAAATAAACCCTAATTAAAATATTTTGCTCAAACTTCTTCATATATACCCTCTATCATTTTTTTTAAGTATTATTGATCATTTATGTATTGATTTGTAATTGTTATCTATAGCTCTAAGAGCACTTAAATTATAAGAAAACACATCCTTAAAATATTTTTAAAAAATTAGAAACTTTTGTCAAATAACTTATTGCACCCCATTTTACACAAATTACAGATTATGTGCTGTTTTTCATGACTTAACACAGCAAGAGTGTCTTTAACGCATGTTCACGAATTCTGGTATGTAGATCAAAATCCAGAGAATCGAAGCCATGGACAAGTTCGAATTTGGGTCAAAATCCAAAGTCGAACTTGTCCATGCAACATTTTCCAATAATGCTGGATTCATTGTAGATCGAGAGACTGCATGCCTATTGGACAAGAAGTTTAAAAATTCTTTAAACGGTTTTTCACTGAAACATATTTTTTTTTAAAATTCTAACCTGATAAATGAAGACATTATCATTCGTGAAGAGGAATTGTCGCGCAATATGCGATCATCACTGATCGAAATCGATCTGCAACGATACTGAAGGGATCTATCGACGCTATCTAGAAATCTAGAGGTGCTAATACATTGTTCTTTTTCCCCAAAATGTTCAACTCTAGATATTGACTGCCCAAAACAGAGGACTGAATTGACAGTCTTTGTTCATCGCTGAACCGTCATGAAGACGGGTCACTCAGTCTCCAGAAAAAACAATTATTGCTGTTAGGAAGCAAATGACAGACATTTATGGCAAAAGAGAAAGTCAACTTTGTCAGATGAAAATTTTGAAAAAGTGAAAAGGAAATGTGCATTGACCAATATCCAATCTCATAAAGGAATAAAAAAAGAAGAGTAATATTCAGAGAAAAATGAGAGTTCCTCATACCACCGTAAGACCTCAGAGGTTAGAATACACAGGTTCGATTCCTAGTCTTATCTGGTTGCTACAACGCGAGAATTAAAATGATTTTCTTAGCCAAAGTTTGTAAGAGTATCAGCTGTTTGGAACAAAAATGTCTATTTACCTTTATGTGATTCTAAAACTTTATTTATTTATTCACAGAAGTAATATTTTATATAGAAAAGGATTTAATTAAGGACGTTTTAAAATATAAACAACACGTATTGGAGAAATAATTATTCTTAACCCTCAAATGGCACAGTGGGGTCGGATCCGACCCAAGGATATCTTCCCCATCCCGTAATCTCCCCTCTCTTTTCCAGAGATCGAGTTGACAAAGAACCCTACGCGATAGACCTACTAGACCACCCTACTAGATATAGGAATATCTAACTACGATTGTCTTTGTTGAAGAATATTATTCACGAACACTAGTCATTTTTTAATTTTTTATTTTAGATTTTTAAATTTTTTATTTCGATTTTGAAGGCGAAAAATGTCAGTATAGATTATTTTTCACATTTTTATGGTCGGAAAGTTGGTTTCACTAACTTCTAAAACTAGGTAGACAAAATTACATATTAGACCTAATATATACAACATTCTATGTAAATGCCTCAGAAATTTTCTTTGTTTAGCAAAATTACAATTCAATGGTCATTTTTTCTAGAAAATGGGTTTTATTTCATGTAAAATATTATCAATAAATGTTATTATACAACAAAAATGCTTATTGTGTACTTATTTCTTCCAAACACTTCATCAAAAATGAGATCGGGTCGGATCCGACCCGACCCTACCATCTATTTCGTCTCAAACCACTGTACCGCTTGAGGGTTAGCTTTGTTTCCACAAAATTAGGAATCCTTTCATTAGTCGCATGGTTTTCAGTTTTATGGAAATTAATTAATCATATTGGTTTCCAATGTGCCTCAATTGGAGAAGCATTTATTTATCTAGGAGGAGTGTTGATTTGAAAGTAGGGACGGAAAAAAAATGGCAAACACGGCAATCCTGACGATGCAAGAAAAGTTTCATGTTTCATGTCGAGTTGCATTTCTTTCTAAGTTAGCCTTGATTCCACACAGATTTTACCTTCATATGTGATTTATTCTCTCCTTAAAAATATTATTTTAAAGCATATGGAGATAAATATTCCCAAGTGACTTTAATACAATTCTGAATTTATGTTTTATAATGTTTTTAATCACATCTGCAACACGTTGGAAAATTAATTACATTTTCGTTTAATTATTCGGGGGAAAATTACATTTTCGGAAATAGATAAATTACTAAAAATCTTTCCCACTCTTGAAAAAGTCTTTATAACAGTGAAACTGGAATAGGCAACAAAAGCTGATTAAAATCTTCCTTCGTACCGGATCCAATTAGTATTAAGCGGTTGATACCCCTGAAGATAAAGAAAAGGATATTAATTTCAACATCCTGGCGCCATTAACTAGTTCCCTCGCTTTTTAATCAGATATGCAAATCGAGTATGACTTTTTGCTTTTCATTATATCAACGTGATATCAAGCAAAACTCTAATGGTAATTTTCAGTATTCTTTGTTTAAATTATTTTTCACGATGTATGCCTTTAGATTTAATATTGAAAATCAATTTTATCAATTAAGTGTTTCAACTTCTATATTAAAGAAGGTGTATTAGGTGATTCTATTTCTCTGCAATAGAATTTACTGCAAATATTACTTCTAAGCATGAAATACAAGTCCCAAGAGTAAACTCGAGTTGCAATTTTGTTATCAAAAAATTGTTAGTCCCTTAATGACAGACATTTTTCTTTTCCTAGATGCTAATCTTAATTATTCTCCATATTTCCCAGACATTAGATAAAACGTTAAAAGGAATATCAGAACATTTGATAAATCATTTATTGAATAATTATTTTTATAATCGTTTAATTTATATATACCAGGTGTTGAATATCTAACAAATCTCTATATTTGTTTTGTAATAAGAGAAATTCTGTGGGGAAAAGAACCTTACATGGTTTCTTTAAACAAGGTCCATTAGTTTTAAATGTAGTTTAGGAATATTTTGGGCTATATTGGGCGTAAATATGTATTTTAGTGGAATTTGCTTAGTAACTTTACAAAAAAATTTTTGAATAAGACATCTTCTATTCGTAATGATGCTGATAATATTTAAATTGAAACGTTACAATTGGAATAAAGTTTTTAAAAATAGTGTGTTGAGGGATGATAGAATACAACATCTCTTTGTTTCTAATGCCCCCAGGATGGAATTTCCAAACCAGGTACATATAGGCTTCAGGTTGAAGTGTGCGGTTTCGGTTTATATAGCACCACAAGATTTCAGTCCATCCTAACTAATTGCCACCTCAATTTTGACAGAGCACACCTAAGAGCAACATATGGGGTGACCGTACCCTCTCCCATGCTCTCCGACCGCATAGAAGGACTTTCCGGTCTACGTATTTAACGTGTCCATTTCCGGCCTAGAGACGGAGGTATTTAACGGAGATTGCCGAGATGTGATCCAAGCACCCTCAGCAACGAAAGCTGATGCGCTACCACTAGGCTACCTCGAGCCCACAATGACTTTTTAATGCAACATATTTATGCTCATAGAATTGATGTCTAGCTATTTTGTTGGCCAATCCATTCGCTGGGTATCTTCATTTAGAAGAAAATCACCGGCCCTGTGACATATATGAGGATAGATGTTATCCTGAATATGAACTGTGTATCTCGACACCTCCATAAAGCCGAATTTCAAGGTAGAGAGCTCTTATTTAAACCTACAACTGACCGTATTTGCCTACCACCGCATCTAGATTGGTCCCTTTCCGTGATGGTAAAGGAATAGTAGCGTATTCCTCCTTTCCTGAACATTGCAACGAGAATCTGTCTGCAAACTTATTCGGTCCATGTCGAAAACCGGCGCAATGCCCATGGATTCTGTTTTCAGTTTCGATATTCTTGACTCTGTAAGCATACTCTGCGGGAAGGGATTTGTTTGACTCAAATTACCAGACATTTGCTATACATAGTTTCCAATACCCTTCTTTATATAGATATTTCTATATACAGTTCCTCTATTTAGACTGTAAGCTGTCCACAGAGTTAGCTGCATTGAAGGCCCTGTGACTTCCTAGAGTTAATGTTAAATACCTTCCCTGCAGCAAGAATGAAAGTTTTGGACAGCTTAAATTGGTTGACATCTAGCGTGTCCAGCGCTCAGGAAGCTTCATTACTATCTGAAAATTCAAATGGTGGTACGTTCAATGCTGTAGAAACATATGTTTCTAACTGTCTTGATTTCATCGGCCTGATATATGTACTCTTTAAAGGATATCTTTAAAGATATCTAAAAGGATACCTTTACGTCTTCAAGCCGTAATTAGCAACTACTTGATAATGAATACACTTTATTTTTGGGGGGAATTTCAACTCTATCTACCAAATTATGGTACTCTCCTCCTAATGGCACAAGTATCGTCAGCAGAAATTTTGCATGTAAAGAGAAATTGTTCTGGGCATATGAATGAGAAATTTACGTAATCAACAAGCAAATTTCGTCTGTTCGGTTTGCGTCATCCATTATTTTATATCTTTTACGAATTATGCCTACTTCTCCAACACCAGCATCCATATATATATATATATATCCATATATATATATACAGTCGAACCCCGTTATAGTGAACCCGGTATATAACGAACGCAAATTTTCGTCCCGCCGTTTTCCAGTTGTACGTAATTAAATTAGCATTGTGTCAGTTTAATGCAATCGATTTTAGTCTATTTAATTCCTTAATGATTATTGTTAATAGATTTTATCATTTTTTTTATACATCATTATTGAATGCACATTGAAACTATGAGTTATAAATTTTATGAACTCCAGGATTTTTCTTAACGGTTCGGATATAGCGAAACACCGGATATAGCGTACAAAACATTTGGTCCCTCAAAGTACGTTATAACGGGGTTCGACTGTATAATCAACCTATCATTCAGAGTGCGTACGTGATCCGTCTACCAATCCAAAAATATTCATTTCTATACAGCAGTGTCGCTACATACTAATGATAAGTTATTTTTGAACTGTACAGAGTTTTCAAGTTAAATGTGTATTAATAACTGAAATTTTGAGCACCTAATGTTCACCAACTTTGATTTTCTTTTCTTTTATAGCTCTTCCCGTCCGTCCATGGGGAGCAATACGGTCCGGTGATTGACGAAATTCAGCACCATTTGAATGAACAGATTAAAGAGTCTCCAAATGGAGAAAAGTATGTTATAGCAAAAGGAAAAAAAATAAATAAATAAATTAAGCATGTTTTGACCTGCAGTAATGACTTTATTTACATATAATTTCTCGAAGATAGTACATCTATTTGTTTAATTTCATAGAAAATATCTTATTTATATCAACTATATAAATTATCCACTTCTATTTCATCAACATGTAGAGTAGAAAACGCTCATTTTATTTTCAATGAATATATTACTAGAATCAAAATTAATGTAATCCTATAAGCAAGAATTATTTTCTTTTAAATAGTTGCCATGATTTTCTCATGTCTATTTAAGCATTTTTTAGTTCCAGTAATTTTATTGGAGAAGTTGAGTTTCAAAAACGCTTACAGGCATGCAGAAAATAAATTTGTACACAAATTAGGTATTAAAAACTTTTTTTTTTACACGAACACAACATTGAATGATACACCCTGTTCTGTTTGAATGCATATCAAGAAAACAGAGAAATTTACAAGAATCGAGGCAATGAATCTAAGAACAAAAAAGTTTCATAAAGAAAACAGATATATTTCAAATCTTAGATTACAGTTGAGATGATTTAATAAAAAATAGTTTCAAGAAATAAATAGAAGAAATGTACTTCATTGTAAAAAAAGTTTAAAAAAAGGACCTGTTTACGTATATAGTGGATCGCATATTACGTCATATCATTTAATAAACTTAAGCCTTTATTGACATCTCTTTTTGAAGCCTTTTTTCCCTTTTTACATTTTTAATGATCTCTCCTTTTTAATGATGTTCCCTTGGACCGAAAATGTTGATCTCAAACTCAAGCTCATAAATATGTTTCTTCAATTTCGATATGTGTATATACAGTGGAACCCTGATCTATTGTCTTTCAAGGGACCGACTGCATTGAGTGATAAATGCTGGAAAACTATTGATGCGGGAACATAACAAAGATATATTATCATTGGGACTGGATGAAATAAACGACACATACGGAAAAACGACTATTCGGAGAACGATAGATCGAGGTTCCACTCTGTGTGTGTGTGTATGTATATATATATATATATATACAGTCGATTCTGGTTAATCGGCCAACATTGGGACGCGATTATTTTGGTCCTAATAACCGGCTATCCGATTATACTAACATGCCTTATGTTACAAGACAGGATTCGGTCTGAATAAGTGGCTGGTCCGATTAACCGGTGGTCCAATTAACTGGAATTGGATGTGTGTATATATATATATAATATATATATATATATATATATATATATATATATATATATATATATATATATATATATATATATATATATATATATATATATATATATATAGGGGAAGCGAATGAAAGAGTCCTCAAGAAATTCACAATACGATGTGTAATTTTAGATTATCTATATTTAAACTTGATTAGATATAAAAGTATGAAGCTATATACAAAAAGAGTTGAGATGAGTATCAAGGTAACGTCTGTAACAGTCACTGGAAAATACAAATATAGTTCTAGGGCCGTCTTGCCCAATCTTCAGTTAAAGGACCGTCTGCCCATTCTCTCGTTCGACCGTCAGCGTCGGCTTCCAGGGGTCAACTGATGAGTAACACCTCTCTCCGCGGGATGGCACTGTCGTCGCCTCGTTTCCTCAGCGCTGTGTTGCAATCGTTCCCATATATATATATATATATATATATATATATATATATATATATATATATATATATATATATATATATATATATATATATATATATGCATATATATATGCATATATTAAATAATCGAGATTTTTCTGACGAAATTTCCTGTTTTATTATAATCCTGTTCAACTTATAGCCACATGCCTACATGCCTAACATAGATTTGGGAAGGATGTACTGTTATTCAACATATAATATTAAAACAGGAAAGAATCTCATTCAAATTTTCATGCAGTAAAATTCATAAAAAAAATTATTAGAATTCCGTTTACTGCCTAAGTGTACATTTATTAAATTAGGGAAAAATGTAGATATATGTTTCCGGTAAAATGTACAATTTCTCATCGAATGGTGTTATTTTATTTTCCAGTGTCTCATCTCCATATAAGACAGCGCATTTGCGTCACCTGGTAACGAGTCTTGAGAAATATTTTGGACCCCAGAGAACTTTGAATTATGCCGAGGAAGATATGAAACTTGGAAGTTGCTGGTAAGTCTTTAAATATTTCAATAAAAGTAAAAATCTAATCATCATTAACATGAAATTTTGCTTACATGAAACTGAGAAATTAATACTTATAAATAACAAATACCATAACTTTTGTTAGTGTTACTGATTTTTCATATAGTCCCACTATTGTCACTAGTCTATAAACTTCTTCCTAAATTAGCACTATATTTTAAATCCTTCTCTTCTATTCCGTTAGAAAAGGTCAGAAAATAACTGCGCATGTTAGTACAGCATTCTCAGAGCTTTGCAAAGGCCATCAACTTTGTTTCATGTTTCACATGAAGTTGCTATCTCGCTTCTAAACGTGATGTGATTTTGTTTTTATCGACCATAAATTTAACACCATAGTATAAATGTATGACACGTAAATGAATATATTTCTCGTTTATAACGAACTAAAATATTTTTTATTTAAAGGAGAAGCGTATAATTATAAAATTATAATAATGAAATGGAATTATCTATAGCCAGGAAAATTTCCTTTTACCCAAACAGATACCATCTTTGAAAAATCGCTTCAAAAAAATAAGGAATAAAATTTGTAAATGTATAAGCTTAAAAGCAATATGTTTCTAGTATCTTTCAGTGGTACACCCCTGATGTTTTTTCGGTCATCATAGTAAACCATCCATTTCAATTTTCCGTTGTTTGCTCTGCAATACCTACTCATCGAGATTTCATGTTTTTGAAAGTTAGCTATATAAATGAATTTATTTCAACAGGTCAGTCATGCCAGCATTAAAATTTATAAATTCAATTTAAATTCTATGAATGGTCTCCTACTACATTCTTTTCTTCATAATTTTTGTGATTTCTGATTAGCTTTTTTATTCATGTATATACAGAACTTGTAAAACAATGTAAATCAGTAAAGGAACTAACTCTATTTTCATACACAAAGTTGTAGGAATTTTCATATTGCTGATGAAATTGTTAAAAAAAAATCTTTTGATTTCTTTCAAAACAAAATTAGATCCAAAATGAGAAATTAGTTGAAACTTTTACTTGAATTGAAAACACTTAAATCTCAATCTCTACAACAAAAAAATTCGGCATAAAATTAAATATTTTGCAAGAGAAAAAGTATATGCAGTAAGTGAATTATAACTAATCCTGTATCTAAATTTACCGTTGTGTTTATAAAATTTAATTGACGTTTAGTCTGTCATTGAGAAAATATAAAGTGTTAGTTAATACAGAGATATTTCAAAGAATGTATATAAATCGTAAAAGTTTCGAAAGCGAGAAATATACTCCCAGCACATGACAAGAAATTCATATCTTCAGCTTGTTACTCTCATCACTTGATTTTCAATTAAATATTAACATTGCCGTGCTAGCTATAAGCAGCACGGAGAACGCCTGGAATATGAAGATATTGAGTCGTAAAAAGTTCGTTTGTATTATTTTTGTTTAACTATTTGCAGCTGAAAGTGATTTTTTTTAGGAAATTAAAACATTTACTAGTATAAAATAATATTATTTTTCTAAAATTTTTCACAGTGATTTAAGTGAAAGAGAGAATTTTTTTCTTTTCACTCTAAGGGATAACGAATAAGCATTTAGCGCAAGTTTATGCTTTGTTTACATTGTTTTATTTTGAGTGCTGAGGGAGTCGGAGTTAAAAAACAAAAACAAATAAACAAAACTCCTTCTTTGGTAATCGAAAATACTTGTTACGACAATAAAACCGTTTTAACTCGATAAAAACAGTTAAGAAGAATTTAATCCCCAAGATGAAATAAAAAGAGAAAACATTTTTCCATGATGAATGGTAAATTTCTTTGAAATAAAATTTAACACAGGGAGTGAATCAATACTACAATTGATTAATTACTTTAAAAAACGCATTGCATGTGATAGTTAAAAAATAATAATAGAATAATTTTTAGAAAAATCGTTGAATGGGATTACAGTGAAAAATGCAAAGCGTGGAGCAGGATTTCCAGATTCTGAAAACCACTATAGCGTAAAAAAATATTTTTTTCATCACCATTCATAAACTTAAATTTTTCAAACCTAATTATAGTTTAAAATTAACAAGTAAACCATATTTTCAATTCAAAACTTTTTTCTACTGTTTTGGTATTAACCCGTAAATGGTAATTTCCGTCTCGGACGGGTAGAGTTTATACTTTTCCCGCTAGGGCTCGTAATTATTGATTTGAAACCTTCATGTTCTAGTTATGTTTCAGTTATTCCATCACCTTGGCTGTGTTTGCTTATATATTTAATATATTTATTTTTTGTATATTTAATATAAGCTCACGCATGTGTAGATAAAACTCTCATACCAGTTTGGGTTAGATGCCCTTTTCATATATGCCTAAATATATGGACAAAGTTATATTAAAATTAAAACCAAGTGTAAATGTTTTTTATAAATCTATAACTCCTCAAATGCAGAGCTAAAATTAAATGAAAATGGGAAAATTACATAGGTAATGATCTACGAAATCCAACTTAGTCTCATGGACGGATGTTACTGGTAGAGTGAGTCAGATAAATGTTGCCATTCACGGGTTAATTTAAAAAAGTTACGAAATGTTCTAGTAATAACAAATGTCTTCTCTTTCAGTCGGAATAACAATTTCTCAGATGAAGTCAGACACTGGAATTTTGGGAGATTTTCTGATTCTCATGGTATGTTTATTTTTCCGCATTTACCGTCGTATTGTGCTCAAGATTCCAAGTTTAGAGAAAATAAATAAATCATTTAAAATAACTCTAAAAAAATTGCATACATTATTGCTCCTAGGTCGAACAATACACTTGGAAGCTTTATACCTGATTTAATTACAAATTCAGCAACTATTAAAATTGATGGCATTCCGAGAGATAACTTTCAATTGTCAAAACAACATTTTTCTTTTGAAAATTAATCTGGGCAATACAGTTGAAGGCTACGAGTAGAATGCATAAAGGTGTTATGTCATAACATTTTATTTATTTTTTTATTTTTAGCATGGTTAAAAGTGTTATGTATTGATCACTCGCATAGCATCATCGAATATGTAATAAGTATCTTGGCTGTCAAAATTTATCAATTGAGTTTCAACGATACTGTGTGACAGATAGACACATAAGACCTTCAGGAGTAAAAAAAAAGAATGAAAAATTGTGACATAGCCCCAACATCCATTCGTGTCTTCAGTTCATTGTTGAATATTTTGTTGCATAACTCTAAACAGTAATTTTTCTAATTGCGTGTGCAGACAAAAGTTGTAGAGGGTACAAAAACTCTTATATTTTTCTGTAATTCAGATTTTTTACTAAAAGTAATCTTACTTTTTTTAATAGTCGTAATTACTTATAGTAAAGATCACTTATAAAAAATTTTTTGCTAGTCAAAATTAAGTAGTAATTCATAATATATTCAGTGAAGTTTCTTTTTTTTCTAACATTATGGTTGTAATGTGTAATTAATTTTTACATAATAATGCAGTGTTTTTCTTTAAAATATATCTTACTTCGTAGACTTTCAGAAGTTTTAAAATATGATTATTTGTTTATTTTTTGTGATGTATCTTACGCAATTCGCACAAATATTCATTTTATCTTTTTTGCCTTAATAAGTTGCGTTGCTTTAGTTTTTGATTAAAAAAATTCATGTTAATTAAATTTAAGGAAAAGTGGCTTATTTTTTGTTACAAAATTTAGCAAAATTTTGTGAATTTCTAAGCCATTTATGCATCTAATAACAGTTGAATGTTTGTTGGTAAAATTTTAAATAAAGGCAAAATAATTTCTCCAAGTATCAGTAAAAAACTATAAAAATTCTAATTTACTATCTTTTCTCCTGATTTCAAGTTTTAAACGTAAAGTATGTTATTACAAAAATTCTTGGAACTAGAAAGAATTTCCAAAAAAAGTTTCATTAAATTAAAATAAGCTATGATTCTTACATTTATTAATATATTACAATTTTAAGCATAGATTTAAATTTTTCATCTGGGATTTAATGAATGTTTTATGAAAGAAAGCATACTACAGTACATTATATATATATATATATATATATATATATATATATATATATATATATATATATATATGTTAAGCATTAACTGAGAATTCACAGGGGCTTTAAAATAGTAAGAAAGTAACAATCATTTTTAACAGAGCTCGTGTATTCTGAAAGAAAATATTCCTTTTAGCAGCGACAGTCTAGGTCGAAAAGCTAGCGATTCTAGCGAAATTGTTTATTTTTAGAATAGTACGGGTTTTTGGCGCGAAGCAAAAGCGAAAAGTCAGTAGAAGAGAGTTTCAGATGCCCAATGGGAGGGATCTGCACATGCACTTGACGGCAGGAGCTCGGAGAAAATTAAGTTTTGGCGGTAGATTCCGTGGGAATCTCGTTGAGAGCGGAAGCTCGCGGCTGCGTGCCGAGGAAATTAACAAAATGGCTTCGTGAAACAGATTACCCTGGACCATGGTTCGTTTAAGAAACGCAATAAAGAAGGATTAAGAGTAGTTGACTTTCTTGTGATCCATTCCCTGCCACTCGCCCAACTAATTAAAGAATATGACGACTGCAGGAGTAATATTTAAACACGGGTGAAAACACCATCCGTGTCATATATATATATATATATATATATATAACTATGTTTATTTTATTTTGTCTAAATATCTAAAACATCAAAACATCCTATAGAATTTTAAATTATGTTCACCGGACAGTTGGAATGCTTCCGAATTATGCAGTTTTGTAGACGTATCTAAACAACCCTAACAATCATTTTCCGAGCTGTAGTTTTAAAAATGTTTTACAGTAACAGTTTAAAATATCTATCTGAAAAATATGACTATATTTACTTTTTCTGAAAACCATATTTACATTTTCTGAATAAGGTCATAGATTTTAATATGTCTTTCAATTATGACATCCTAATTTTTGAGTACAGTGAGTTGAATTTCATTATGTCAAATTTGTCTTGAATCTATGCTTCATCTGATCTATAGCGATGAAAAACATTAATATTTCCAGTAAACTGATTTCGTTTTGTTTATATGATTGGTAATATAAAATATTTTTTATATTCCTTTCAGAGCCTTTGTTACCAAGATGTAGTGATGGTAAGTTAATCTTCCTGTATTTATTGCGGATTCTTTGCATCCTATAAATTTTAAAGAGATTAACAAATTTCCTCATACTTGCTGTATTTATTTATTAATATCATAACAACAATAATGAAAAACATCGTTTCAAGGACGTGATCAACTATCACCAAACTGCTCGAATATTCAATGCACTTCAATTTATTAAATGTTTAAAAAACTTAATTGTAATACAAATGACCCTTTTCTGTCGAAATTCCGTGGTTACCAGAAATCCGCTTCATTAATCTTCATTAACAAGAAAATTAAATTTCTTCGGCAATTCTTAGGGTCTATACGACTGAATGAATACAGTGCTATTATTCACCCAATTTAATCAAATTAATCAAATTAATCAAATTAATCAAATCTCCATGCAAAAGAAAGAACTAGGGTCAGTTCGGAATTATTTATTTACACACACACACATATATATACATACATACATACATACATACATATATATATATATATATATATATATATATATATATATATATATATATATATATATATATATATATATATATATTGGTTGGCTGACGGTTACGGTTATAGGTACAGAAACTCGAAATTTTCAAAAAGCAACACACCTTTTTTCCCATCGCAAAATGCTCAGCGCATGCGAAAACCCTTATACTGCGAATAAACATTAGCGAAACAGAGAGCGAAGTGTAGGGGAAAGCAGTGATTTATTGGTCTCCTCGCCGGGAGATTTTTTGGGTGTCCCCCGTCCCTTAGATGATTCGTCCTCAGGACGCTCCGGAGAGCGGTTTTTAGACGAATGATCAAAGCGACGAAAAACTTCCCCCACGTTGGGGGGAGGGGACTAATGTGTCATTCGCAGCTTATTGGCGTATGTGTAATTGTAGCAGAAAGAGCGTTGGAACGGTACGTGTATCACAAAAAACGGACGCGTTATGCAAGCACAAAAAGCAGCTCTGCGAACGGACATTAAAAAACGGTATATGGACATCTAGCGGCCGTTCCGTTCAACCTATCGAGATGAGATTTCAGATATAGATAGTTATTTAGATGTATGAGCTCGGGATTCTGAGAACGGCAACACAGTGACGCTCACGGTTGCGGTTATAGGTATAAAAACTCTAAATTTTCAAATGGCAACACCCACTTTTTCCCTTCGCAAAATGCTCAGTGCATGCGAAAATCCAAAAAGCGTTGGAACGGTACTTGTATCACAAAAAACGGACGTGTTATGCACGCACACAAAAAAAACAGCTCTGCGAATGGTTAAAAAGCACGATCAGATAGCTTTTTATCGGTTTTCTACGCTGAATATCTGGTGAACGGCTTTCTGTAATTGGTTTCTAGACTCTGTCATATGCAAAATTCCTCCGTGTGGTCCCCGATTGTGTCTTTGTTGGCCATTTACAGAGCTGTTTTTTTGCGCGTGCATAACGCGTCAGTTTTTTTGTGATACACGTACCGTTCCAACGCTTTTTAGGGTTTTCGCATGCGCTGAGCATTTTGCGACGGGAAAAAGTGGACGTTGCCATTTGAAAATCGAGTTTCTATACCTTACCGTAACCGTGAGCGTCACTGTGTTGCCGTTCTCAGAATCCCGAGCTCATACCTCTGAATAACTATATCTGAAATCTCATCTCGATAGGTTGAACGAAACGGCCGCTAGAGGTCCATATATCGGCAATGTTTCTTTATGACCACCCAGTGTGTGTATGTGTATATATATATATATATATATATATATATATATATATATATATATATATATATATATATATATATATATATATATATGTATGTATGTATGTATGTATATAATAACGATAAAATACCATTACATCGATAAATTTTTCAACCAATTATTTTCTTTATTAAATTTCTGAATATTTATTTACTGTTTGAGAAACGGTGATATAACGAGATATTTTATATTTTACTGTACTCTTAAAATTTTTGCAGATCCTAGCACTATGCCTTATCTTTCTGGAATATTTGTACTGCCTTCGATTAGCCTCACCCCTAACTTCAGTCCCCTAGTAACAGAATATTCAGCGAACGTCAGTTACGATCATTTGATGGTCAAGCTTTCTGCACAAGCTCACAACTGTCAAACAGAAGTTCGGATAGACGACAAGTATGGACCAACAAGGTATGAAGAAACCTTTTTCCGTTTCACATTACACGCGCTTCACATTGTATTAATATAAAAATGTGATAGAAAATTAATTGAGTTTATGGATAGAATTAAGATTATGTATAAATTCCCCTTCATGAATCTTGACTCATTGTTAAAATCATCTTCAACCTTTATTAAAAGATATTAAAAAAAACTGTATTTCGAGTACTCTCATCTAACGAAACTGACGCGGGTTATTAACGTAGGATTACTTATCGTTGCTTACCTCTTTGCCGCTTCATCATTTTGGTGATTTCCTGTTTAACTGTTTACTGCTTGCCCAAGGGATAAAGACTGGGTTTGGCGCTGCCAAAATTATAACTCGCTACGACGCTGAAATTTTGCTTTCCGGAGGACCGTTACTCTGGAACGTAAATCTGCGTTAAGAGTATTTAATGTAGTAATTTACATTTTTTTACATAGCTACGAAGTATCCACAGAAAAAAACTTTCAAAAAACATATACGTGCCTTTAAAGTGCCACTTTTTTTTAAATGCGGCATTAATTGTGTTGTAAATGTGTAAGTCATTTCGATTAGGTTAAGATTCATCTTCTATCCGTAAAGTCTTTCTTATATCTCTGTGACGTCATATCCTTTCAAAGTGTAAAATTATGATGTTTGTATATGATCCAATTTCGATCAGATTTGGAGTCTGGGAGGGGAATTAAAGAGAACAGCGTTTCCCATCAAAATAGTATAATTGGTGGAGGTATATAAGGCAGCGTACAATCAAAAGTTTATCTTGTTATAGATGTTTTCACGGAAAATGTGTTTATATTCAGCTAAGGATTTTATTAAAAGGAAAGCCATTATCCTTGTTAGCTTTTCATACAGTGTCATCACAACATATAATACACATGATATTACTACTTAAAAGAACAAATAAAATTTAAAGTTTAGATCTTCCGTTGACTAGTTATTATAAAAATAAATTTATGTCCTTATTCTCAGGAGTGTTATGCGGACATAAATTTAATTTTTCAGACGTTAAAATTATTCATCCAACTAACTGCGCTTCTTAATTAAATGTTCTTGCAAACGTCGCATTTTATAATGATTCTTCCGGTTTAGTCCATGATATATCTACGTTATCTACTGCATGGAAATACACTCATGGACAAAAAAATTAGCGCACCAAGAAGGAGTCGTCAAAATGAAACGAAATTTTACATACGTAATGACTACTTCGATATAAGTAAATGATAAGAAAATCAAAGAAAAAGGATAATTTATTTCAGAGAAAAAGGCAAAAGAACGGAGGAGTTAATACTCCGTTGGACCCCCTCTAGCGCGAATGCACGATGCGATACGATCGGGCATTGAGTCATACAAGTTCTGTATGATGTCTTGAGACATTTCGTTCCATATTTGCTGTAGCCTTGCCTCTAGTTCGTTCAAACTCGTGGGATGCCCAACTTGTCGTCCCAAATGATCCCAGATATGCTCGATTGGAGACAAATCTGGGGATCGGGCACGCCAAGGAAGGATAGTAACAGTGCGGAGACAGTCTTGTGACACCCTTGCCGTATGAGGCCGAGCATTGTCTTGTTGAAAAATGACTCCTGGGAGCCGTTGCATGAGTGGCAATACATGTGGTTGCAGGATTTCATGAAGATACCGCTGGGCTGTCATGGTGCCACGGAACAATACTAGGGGTGACCGTGTATTGTAGGCAATGGCACCCCATACCATCACACCAGCCGTGGGATCGATGTGTCGCTGTACAGCAAAAGCAGGATTGAAGGGTTCACCACGGGCTCTCCACACACGAACACGATTGTCATCACTGCCGAGGAATCTGGAATCTGGATTCGTCGCTAAAGACGACCTGGTTCCATTCCGCTGCAGTCCAGTTTCCTCGTGCGCGGCAAAACTCCAAACGGAGGCGTCGATGGGTGGGCGTCAAGGGCAGCACACGTAATGGGCGCCGCGATACCAACTGTCCTTCAGCCAGGCGCCTTCGTATGGTTCGAGAAGATACAGAGACCCCTAGTGAAGGTGCTACCTGTACCTGGATGGCGGCCGATGAAGCAGTTGGCTGTACGCGTGCATTTCTTACGATGTGGCGGTCTTCTCGATGACTGGTCTGTCAAGGGCATCCTGAGCCTAGTCTTCGTGTACATGACATCTCTCGGGTCCACTGGTCCCAATCAGAGTGGCCTAATTGACGAGCTACTCGCCTAGCTGACCACCCAGCTTCCATCATCCCGACGATTCTCCCCCTCTCAAACTGCGACAACTGCTTATATTGTCTTCGAACACGGCGTAATGGCATGTATATCTCAGCTCTTCCTTTGTAAATGATTCAGCACACTCATACAAGCTTTGGTTACCTGTTTTATACTCCACAGTGTACGATGTTCAACGCCCTCTACCGGCTATACGTAATGCGCATTCACGCTGCATTTCTAATCATTTGCATATCTCCCCGACATGTACCTTTATTGCAAGTTTCGTTACGATCCCGCAATTATTTCTTGGTGCGCTAATTTTTTTGTCCATGAGTGTATATTTCATGTAATTGATCTACTTCATTTTATTCCGTTATTTCTTAATCCCTTTCAATACTCCATCTTCTCACCAGCGTTCATCAACGAAGTCAAAATAAATCGGTAAAAATTCTTTTATTGCTGCATTTTCTATAGATTTAAGAATTCTCCTTCTTTATCTGTTAGCCTCGCAAACGGATGTGTCCCGTGTGCGGTCTAGTGGTCATAAAACTCGTCTCCTTTCTTCTCCCCCTACATATTACTTTTTCTTTTGAGCGTGCCGCCACCTGCCATGCCATTTTTTCTAGAAATTTCATTTACTAACCGTGTTTATATAAAAGAGTTTCGGTGATCCGTGCATTTCTGAATTGTTCAAAGAGATAATCCCACCTAGTGCTCCTCAGCCTGACGACGAACTACTAATTAGTTCGAAGCATGTATGCACCACTTTAATTACATTGGGGAATTTAAAAATTTGTGATTTCCAGTTTGCGTTTTCCAACAGCTTCCTGTAAGTCATATATTTAAGTTGCTAAGCCGGTTCTTTGGGCAGTGCGTGAGAGAAAACTATTGCATCAATTTACTTCATTTTGGTCTTAAGGCTGCTGCGTATTAACCCTATTGGATTCGCTCACCTCAGTGTTAACCTATGGAAAAAATTTGTCCACGGATTGCCGACTTGGATTCAAAGATTTTTTTTTTTTAATTGTACTCCGTCATAGAGAAAGAACATTTTTCGTTTTTTTTAAAATGCAATTAATATTTAAAAATTTAAATTATTCACGGAGAAATTTGGTATAGTGTGTTTTAAAAGCTCATAAATTACTTCGGTGGACGAAATTTATAAAATGAATCCTGTAGCGCTTTGCAGAAAAGTTCAGGCTATGTGACAATATCAATTTTATTTGATTATCAGCATTTATGTACCTGTAAATAGTTGACAAAATATATTTTAAATAAAAAATTTGGAGGCAGCACCTAACCTCCCTATAGAGAGAGCCATTACAATCCCTCAAAATGTCAATCCTAAAGGTGGTGGAATTCTCGAACTGTCATCTGGACTCCTCCCGCCGCAAGAGTCTGCAAGAAGAGGAAAAGGGAAATACGATTTTTTTCTTAGTACATAGCAGCCTTAAACGAAAGATTTTAATCTATAGATATGTCAAATTTGGATTTTATAACCACAATTTCTATTAATTAGCGATAATTTACAATTAAAAATTGCTCTCTGCGTATGCTCACTCAGTGACATGTTTGAATTTGACTTTAGATACTCACATAAACACGTTAATTTGTTTATTCCGGGGAATCTCTCTAGCTCTCTACCTACCATTTTTATTTTTAATTATGTTTGTGAAATATAGAATTAAACCTGACGGAAATTATTTATTTCGCGCTGTTGAGTAACCATATTTATTTTTATTGGGTTCAACAGTAATTTTTTTAAAGTGTATTTCTCTATTCTTAATATTATGATTTTCAACATTTGGTACAATTTGTGCATTAGTACATTTATTTATTGTCCAACCGTCATGTTTTGACGAGTACAAACTAGTCTTTGATAAAGGTCAAATCATTTCTTATTTGAAATCAAAGCAAGGAAAAGGTCACACCTCTGTTAACCATTATAATTTTATATCTATGATTTTTTAACTAATTTTCCCTTTCGATATATCTTTCCTCAGGAGTACGAATTATACACTTGGAGTAGGAGAAAACCGTATAAGTTTCCTTGTAGTGGATGTCAGTCATACGGAACCCTGGGTGATCAATACCTACACACTTGTGATACACCGCCTCGCCATAACCTATGGAGAACCTCCTTTCGATCCAACATTCCCTCACCAAGTGTGCAGCTTACTCCAAGTAAGACATTCTCTCACTTTCAATTCAGATCTTGTCCTAAATTGTTGATTTCTATCACACGACAAATTAAGATTGATTTTTTAAAAAAATGAATAAAAATGAAAAGGTTTATGAAATACTGTCGTATAGCAATTACAGATTTACTTTTATTGAAGAAAATTAAAGTTCAGAAATATGCATGTGCTTAAATCTGATTAGCAAAATACGCAGTGGGAATTCCGAATAGCTGGATATTTGTATTGATGATCTGGATAGTTGACTCGCCGTTTTGACGTCTAGAGAATTTACTATGCTGCCTATTTACTTATTTCTAGAACACCACTTTAGCAGATACGTCCGATGATTAAGCGTGGTGGTTGATTTTTGACTCCGTGAGAAGTATTTCCTGTGGATGTGAATTCTCGGCTGCATATAACTCAAATTAAAACACGGTGTTCATTATATTATATACTTTAATCACATGAAAAAAAAATGAAAATTAACATTAAAAGGAAAACGTCATCTCCTCGATGCGCAGTCGAATGCTGCAGTCCACGTGCTTGGTTAGCATTGAGAAAACGTATTTCCCTACAGCAGTGGTTCTTAACCGGCAGTGCAGGTACCCCGGTGCGAGAAAGCATTTCTAGGGGTGCGAGAGAAGGTTCTAAATTTTTTATGAAAATTACTGCCTAACCGCTTATGATAAACACGCCACATTCTCTTCCGAGTTGAAAAATGGAAATTTGGCAATTTTTCCTTTTCTGGATACAATAATTTTGGGAAATGAAAAATCAACATTTACAACCGAGATAAAAATTACACCTCCACCAATTGAGTGGATCATTTGATGGATACTTTTCCACGGGAAATATAAGCAATATTAATAGATGGATACTCAATCCACTTTTGTTTGACCTGAATTCAAAGGACGACAACGTTTTATTAAAAGACGATATAATTGCTATAGGAGCTAATGCACGTATTGAAATGGAATTTGAAAAACTGGATTTAGACCAGTTCTGGTGTACCCAGTTAGAACTTTATCCAGAATTGGCAAAAGCAACATTAGAGACTACTTTTACCATTTGCCACCACTTACCTTTGTGAAGTGAGTTTTTCACCACTTTTGCACATCAAAACAAAAAGCCAGAAGTCGCTTAAAGGCATCTGATGACTTACGCGGGTCTCTTTCAATAAAAGAGCCTTGTTTTAAAAGGATAATTATGAACAAGCAAAAACAACGTAGCCATTAAAAATATAGGTATTGTTTTATATGTAATAATATGGTATACTTTGTAAATCTATTAATTTTTTTATTCAGTAAATAAATTATCTTACAATAAATGTCTTTTCCTAAATAAAAAATAGAAACACATTTTTCAAGGGGATGCGAGAGCTTATTTTCAAATTCAAGAAATGTTGACTATTCAAAAGATTAAGAAACACTGCTCTGCAGGATCAACAGGTGCGTCATTCTTAAACCAGGTCCAACTAGCGTAGACAAGTGACTAGTGAAGACTCTAGAATGGCTTGGGTAGAAAAAGTTATGCGCGCCAGTTGTACGCATTTATGTCCTTTTCTTCTAGTGCACCGTTGCTGATTTCCAGAGAGAAAAAAAGTGTTGTAGAGTACGCTACACTTCTAAGCTTATGCCCCTCGCCCCGGATCTTACTGAGTGAAAGGAGGGAGTGTTTAGTACGTAGAGGGTCATTGGTGATCCTTTCAACGATTCGTTTTAATGAAATCGAGGGGGAGAGAAAATATTTGAAAAGAAGTAAGACATACAATATAATTATCACGAAAATGACGTTTTATGCTAAATCATTCGTTAGTGTGTACCAACACACAGAACAAACATCATAAAAGAAGAGTACATAATAATTACATAAAAATCAAAAAGATTGCATCTAAAGCCGTCAATGTAGAACAGTAAGGATAAAAAAAATAATTAATCAATAAATTAAAAGTTTCAAACTAAAAGAGTCAACAAGTCTAAATGACCCAGACTCGATTCCAGGCTTGACATTTTCTATCACAGATATTTCTTGAAAATGCTGGGTATTCCTTGATGTGTACAGCATCCATCACCCTGCCATACAAAAATACACTGTGCCATAGGAATTTTTTTTAATTTGGAAATGTCAGTGCTGACACGAAGGATCCTTCTTTATAAATATTACTTCAAAATTCAAATATTAAATTGTAACAATAGCGTAAATGCCAGGTGTTTTTAAAATGCCCTTTCCTAGGGTAAATAAGTGAAACCAAATTATTTTCATCCTTTAGTTTCACCGCTTTAGAGTAGCTTCACTAGTGAAGACACTGAATAAATTTTTCGATGTTACTATAATTTTTATCCCACCCAAACATTTATCTATTCAACTTTAGGAGTGTGAAATGAGGGTGTCCCCTAGCGAACTGTGTGGTATTCAGAGAGATGCGGGCGTCTCAAAAGACTGGATTTCATACACGGCTGAAGTCGCTGCCCTCCCCATCTGCCAACAAGGGGATGCAAATGGTAAAGTTGGACATTTTTTTTTTGCCGTTTTAACACATTTCTTTTATGCTTTGCAATAGCATGATGTTATCTTTTGAGGTAAGCCTTACTTCCTCAACATATTGTTGTAAATCACAAAAAAACTGAGAATGTGTAATAGTTATTTGCTGTTAGAGATTTTTTGCGACCGAATTAAAAATGAAAAGAAATGCGAATGCAACAAAAAAACAAAACCATATTTTCGTTTTGTTCAGTGCACGTTTGAAATTTATTCAGATATGCTGATATTCTTCCCGTCGTTATCAAATGACTTTTGTAATAATGCCCGAAGTTATAATGATAAGGTACGTTTAATCATTACCGTAAAAATACTCCATTGTGTGTATGATGAATTCTCAAAAGTCAAAGAAATTCTCTCCGAGCTTCGTCGCTCCAAAATGCTTCTTCCTTTAATCTCATTAAACTTTGGAATCATGAATATAAATTAAGGAAATTCCTCATGTAGCGATTTAATACATATTGTAGCCTGTATGACAGCTATGGCAAGAAGTAAGCAATAAAGGCTGAAATGTTAGTTGTGATTGTTGTCGGGTATATTGTAGATAAATATTTTTAAAATTTAGTGGAATTTCTTGAAAATAGTGGGATTTATGCATAAAATGCCTTTACGGAACACATTATTTACTGTGATTCAAACTCTTAGGAGTTAATATACTAACTTTGGGAAAATTCTAAGCATGCATAGTCAAATACGTATGAATGTATATATATATATATATATATATATATATATATATATATATATATATATATGGAGAGAGAGAATTATGCATAATGTGTGTGTGTACGTGTATATAATAGAAACAAGTTTATAACTCCAAAGTAATAAATTACTCTCGTTTGTGATAAATGGATTCGATAACTTTGGGGCTTTAAACCTTTTGAATTTAATCTAATAACTTTTATAAAATTTATTCATGTTTAGGTTTAGGTTTTTAAATAAATAGACATATCAATTATCAGGATCCCTACAGCCTGAATATTCCGAAAATGGATTTTAAACAGGCATGAGGGTGTTTCAAAAATTACTTCAACATTATTTATTTAATCATTATTTCCTTTTGGTTATGAAAATCCCCAAATAGACAACAGAATTTCTCTTCAAATCCGAAAATGCATAGCAATGACGCCACACATTCCTAAACTGATAATGTTTCAAAACCTTGAAGGACATTGTTTAAAGACGCATATATTTTAAACACACTGTATCTTCCAATGCACAGAAATAAAATCTTTAAAAAAGGTTAAACCAATTTGTTCCACAATACATAACCTATATTTCCTTACGTTTTTTTTAAAATTCCACTCATAACTAGGAATTAAAATGAACAAAACTTTTCCTACTCAAGCATTAAAAGTATACAGTTCACCAATGACTAATATATTCTTGGTAAATTAAAACACTCATTACAATAAGGAAAGGAGTTATTTTTGATGCTATTA
Source organism: Dolomedes plantarius (assembly GCA_907164885.2). Classification (NCBI taxonomy): domain Eukaryota; kingdom Metazoa; phylum Arthropoda; class Arachnida; order Araneae; family Dolomedidae; genus Dolomedes; species Dolomedes plantarius. The sequence goes on along the minus strand of OU015496.1, from coordinate 90,556,477 downwards.
CTCATAAAAGAAATCTTGTACTAACTAGAAGTAAATCGATTCCACTGCCTGAAAATGATGTTTCTCTGCGATCGATTCCTGTACAATTACGATTCCTTACATAGGAATCGATTTAAAAATACCCAGAGAATACAATTATCTTCCCCATTTACTTTCATTTCTAGCTTGTACTCTCAAATAACCTTCTGAATATGAATTGTAGGGTTCAACAGAAATCCTAGAAGGAAGATTCTTAATAAAACCCATCCATATTGAAGTGAATAAAATGAAAAAAAACAGTCAAATAACTTTCTCTTTCATTTTATTAGACAAAATTATTATGCTGTCGTTAACTGTTCTCGATTCTTTTCCTTTTCTAAATTCATTTAAAATCATGTAAAACATTTGAATATTCGACAATTAGATGGTTTGGAACTCTTGTTTAATTCCAATGGATACAAACAAAAAATTAATCATGCCTTGATACAGTATATATTAGCTCATGATAGATAAATCTATGGGACATTGATATCTTAGAAACTTGTGCATTATATTCTCGTACAAGGGATTTCTTATGCAAGTTTCATCCCAAAATTTTAACGCGTTCAAAATAATACCGTTGGTGGCAGGATTTCAAATAAATACTACATTTTCAACTTCTAAATATACATTCAATACAAGAGTACAAGAATTTGACTGTTACAAACTCAAATTTCATAACACGTTATAATTCAGGAATGAAACATTTTGTGTAATGTAGGGGGAAAAAAATGGGAAAAGAAGACGAAAAAAAGGAAACTAATAAAAGAAAAATTTGGAGAAATTAGAATTTAATGTACCTACAATAGTGAAATTGATTGATTAATTAATTTTTTATCAATTACAATTGCAGAGAGTTTTAAGTTAGAAATTTTATGAATATGGAAACATAGTTGTTGTACAAAGTTTCGAAGACTCTAAAGGAGCCATTGACTGTTACGGCGTTCCCGCAAATATGCCTACATGTACGGGCTCTAATTTTTGATGAAATTAGGTCACGTACCATGTAAATGAGAAAAAAAACACCCTTGAAATACGGGACAACACAAGAAAACTTTAACCATATGAAAAAGTAAATATTTTTATTAAATGAGAATTTTTTCTCGGGATTGGGAAACTTTAAGTTTTCTAAAAGACATTTTTTTTTTACGAGGAACTAACAATTGAATGAAATAACTAAACAATTTGGTAAGTGACAACCAAGCCTGTAAAAGAATCTGTAGGCTAATTTTTTAAAATGTTATTATACAATAGTTTAGACTCAATGATTTGGCATAAAATCGCATATTTATTTTATAAAGGATTTTATAAGACTCGCTCTTTATAGTTTTATCATATTTTGTGTATAATTTACTTTACCTCTATTCAATTTTCAGGTACAAATATTTTTTTCGCGATTTACTTCCACTAGCGTATTTGGTCGAATATTTGTATCGAGGCTCACTTTAGTATGGATAAGCGAAGACTTAAAATATTCTTTTAATACGCTTAAGTAGTTAAACTAAATTTAACACGATTGACTGACTTTACGATATATAATTCCTTTTTTATAAAATATACCATTAAAAGCATACCATTTTAGATCTTTTTCGGTATTTATGGTATTTTCTATGTGGTACCCAAGGTAGCCTAGTGGTAGCGCGTCGGCTTTCGGTTCTGAGGGTGTTCGGATCGAATCCCGATAATCGACATTAAATATCTCTACGTCTAGGCCAGATATGGGCACGTAGGCCGGAAATTCCATCTATGGAGTCAGAGACGGTGGGAGAAGGTACGATACCCCCTGATGTCATCCTTGGATGTGCTCGGTCAAATTTGAGGTGACACCTGGCTGAATCAGACTCCGACCATTGTGGTGCCACTATAAACAGGAGCCGCACCCCTTAGCCCTAGTCTATATGGACCTGGTCCGAAATATTACTGGCCAGTGAGCATAAGAAAAAACAACAACACAAGTTTATGCTCTTTAGTCTTCAATCGACCGATGTGTATCATACTGAAAAACACAACAAACCGGCATCCATTCTAGACCAAAAAGTATCTCTTTTGTCGGTTTGGTGCGCTATGGTCACTTTTTTGCTACACGAGGGCTAATTGGACCGGGACCTGCAGTTTAAAGCCGGTTCCGAACGGCTACAAACATCCATGCCAACAGTGGGAATCGAACCCACGGGATCTAAACCGAACGCCAGCGCCCTAGCCATTCGGCCATACGTATGCCTTGTCAACTGGCCATCTCTTTTGTCGGAACATCTTTCGGATATGTATTTTCGATGTAATAAGTGAATACAAGATGTGTTCACTTCTTGTATTGAAAAAAACCGATAACTTGGCCAAACACTATCTCTTCCGTGTTGTACCGGAATATCTTCCGGATATATATTTGCAAATACAATAAGTGAATACAAGAGTTACATAATCGTTTACGTTACAAAATGTTTCAGGTCGCTGGGTACTTCCCTGCCGCTCTTGTGCAGACAGGAATACTTGTTACTGGAAAGAGGCTATGTGGCAGCCGTATAAATGTAGACATGCGCTTTTGTCCACAGATCATCTGAGACGTTGTCTTGGGGGAAAGAAGGTAAGTGTTTATGCAAAGCTCTAATACAATACCTCGGATGCATTAAGTTGACTCAGTCTGGCGTAATTGTGCATGGAGGATTTACCATTTTAAATTCACTGTAAACTCTTCACTTGTAAGGGGTTTTAATGTTTTCATAAAATTCTCATCATAGCAAACTTCAGGGGACACGGGGAATTTAAGCTATACGAAATGACTATATATATGGTCCAATTATAACCACAAAAATTCAAATAATATTTGTAAAACAATTTTACTTTATATATATATATTTAGTACATATCTTTAATTATGTCATATATATAAAATGGAACTTAATGGAAATAATTTTCAAATTAGCAGTTTAGTGTTTGATTTGATTCACTGATGATTTTTAATCATCAAGTGCTGCACGCGTCATAAAATTGAGATATATGCTTACAGAAAATAATCAATGGTCAGTATGAAATTGTAATATATTAACCTGTAATTTAAAAGCAAATAAATTGCAATAAATGTTATTTAAATTAAAAATCGAGCCTAAAATTGGAATACTTCAAAAATTATCAAATGGTTTTGCATAATTTTCCCATATAAAAAAAATATTCCAGAATTAAGAATTTTTCTGGTTTAAAATTATTGTTAAAATATGGAACGAGGACAAAGAAAGATAAGGAAGAAACTAAACTAAGTATACATATAACAAAAACTGAGGAAGTATACGCATTTTAGTCTGGTATTCATTTTGTTTCCAATTTATGGAAAATGAATAAGACCACGGATGTCCTTGCAATGATTTCCCAATGACCGTAGACTAATAGTTTCACCCTTGCATTTTGTCAGTAGTTGTGTTGTAAGAAAAAAAAACATGCATAAGCCCTTAAGGCATTCAAATAATAATAATAATAATATAAAAAAGGGCACGGGGCCCAGTTGGCAAAAGCAGCGATCCATTGATCTAAACATCTCTGGTTTGATGCCGGTCGCTGAAAAATCCACCGCCGAGTTCCCTAATGGAGGCCGGGACTCGTAATATATGTCATGCCTGCAATGTTCTCCAAGTTCTCAAATTTACCTCTGTCGGTGCGGGGTTAAGTGTTCCGGTCTCGTCACTTGACTCGATTCAAAATTACGGAACCGGTCCATAGGGGGTTAACGCTGGTCCACCTATACGGTGCTCCCAGAAAAGTGGTCAGCAGAACCGCGGTGTCATATAGCGGTAAGGGTAATGTCCAATAACCCATCTTCCGCATTGGGGAAAAACTAATAATAAAAACACTGCATAGAAATAAAAGATTCTTAAGATGCCTTGTCACACCAAATTACCGTATCTATTTTATGTACTTCGTATTCTGTACTTTTTAAAATTCTGTCTGCGGTGGTTAATTTTCAAAAACAATAGTCATAATAATCCGTGGTTTTCTATAAACTACCAATAACATTTTTTTCAAGCAGATTAGTAACTCTCAATTCACAGTACGGGTAGTAAAGCGTGTATTTTTTTACTTATATCTAGCTTAACATTTTTTAAATTTTCTTTCACAGCTGTTATTCATTGGGGATTCCACCAATCGTGGCATGATGCATTACGTAATAGAACGTGTGAATGGAACCCTAAGTGAATGGGATAAGACGCACGACATACGTGTCTACAACAACGTGAACGGAGGGAGAACGGCGGTCAGCTTCGCTTACTACCCACAGTTCTGGCTACCTACCAACCAAAGACCGGTCTTCGATAAGGCTTTATACCATCTCATTCAAAAGTGAGCTTTTCAGCATCTAACTATCCTTTTGATTCGTGATGCAAGTAAATTAGAGCAGCATTATTTGTTTTGTGTTTTCTTATAGCACAGAAATAAAAATGAATATATTCATTTAGGGCAAAGGTGAAACAGCGGTGCGCAGATAACAAATTTCAGTCGAAAATTCTAAAATGTGTGTCTTTCAGCCTACGCTTTCTCACCTCTCTCAGTTCTGCTGATGCGCCGTCTGCGATAGAGTTTATTTTATTGTACATAATAGATGAGATACGATTCTTTGTATTCTTGATACTAAATTTATAATTGTTAGCTTCTGCGATGCTAGGTTCACGTTGTTAATGAATTTGCTTTTTAGTTGCTCAGACTTCGATTTTATTACCTTCACCTACTCGAATTCTTTATCAACTGTATTATAATCAAAAGGAGGGGCTTCATCAGAAATATTTTAAAGTAAAGGATATATTGCTTTAAATACATAGTCAACGTTTTTTCACCTAAAACACTTTATTTAACATCAGAAAGATGGCTGCAGTCATTTTGACGGTTTCGGCCATACTATTGAGCGCTATGTCTGTATTTATGTCCTCAGGCTTCTGCAATTTTATGACTTTTTCCAATTTTGCGCAAAATATGCACACACATTTACAGAATTATATTCGATGGTAAAGAGGGGGAGAAAATGTCTTGTATATCTACTAAAACTGAAAGCCGTCAAATTGACGGCAATATAGAAAACGGGCAGAAATCTTTAAAATAATACCGGGAAAATGTTAATTACTTTTTGGGTATTCCTCCTTTTGCAAATAACAGAAATATTGGCTTTTCGGTAATATTGGCGTTGAAAAATAACAACTGCACAAACCATGCATATATTTTTACGGATAAACCATACCAGGTTGTCAGCTCGGCATACCTGCATAAAAATATATCTAAATATATACTAATTTATTATATATTGGTATGAAATAGTTCAAAATTTAAAGTATTTAACCATTAAAAAAACATTCAATATTTTAAATTTTTGACTTTATTTTTAACCGTCAAAATGACTGCGTTCAGTTTTTTTAGTAAGAAAAAAATTCTCGTCTTTGTAGTGTTAAAGATATTAATACTTTCATCAAGTAATAAATATTATTCAAGCTGGCAAAGAATTAAAATGGAGGTCATCGTATTATTCTTAACATTTGAAAAATTTCTTCAGCAGGGATCTCGAACTTAGTCCTTCTTTTAAGTACGCTAAAGCGTTATACTACCGAAAGCGTACATTAAAGAGTTATGTTAAGCGCTACACATCGGTTCCTTTATTATTAAAATAAAACATATAGATCAGTGGTTCTCAACCTTCCAGTGATCGAGAACACATGGAAGTTTTCAGAGAGCATGGCGGACAAAACGAATAGTGTTTGTATCACTGATGATCATTATTTACATAATAGAAATATTTTTATTCAACAGTACGTTACTAACCTTCTAATATTATAACAAGGATTATGTTTTGAAAAAAATGTTTACAAAAGGAAGAAGAATAATTAAAATTTCTATTATTTTATTTTTTGAGTAGGTACATGGAAATAAAAAAATATGTAGTATAAATGGGTTTATTACTTATAAATTCTTTATTTAAAATTTAATGAGATTTTGCACTCTGATTTGAATTAACAATTTTCTCGTAATTGGGAATGTAAGATGATATTCCCGTTCTTAAGCAATCGTCCTGAAGTTAATCAGTAAATTGAGATCTGAGTTTTAATTTTATAATATTCATTGCTGAAAATAAGGCTTTGCACTGATATGTTGAACCAAGGTAGGATTTTATTTTATAGGAAGCATTTTTAAGATTAGGAAATTTTTTGCGGTCAACGAGACTCAACGCAGTAAATAATAAAATATGTAAAAGAAATTTCAAAATAATGGCGGGTGCATTGCTACTCAAACCGAGCAACTACTGATTTAGATTACTCTTCATTTAATTAATGTTTTATTTAGAGTCATAATCTTCTTTTACTAATTTTCTATGATGTGATGACTTAATTTTATATGCCGCTTTGAATCATTATTAGGGATACATAATGTTCGTATTTACGAAATAGATGCGAATAAATGAGAAATTTGTTAATATGAGCGAATAAATGCGAAATATTTTTTTACTACTTTTCGGCGAAATCTCGGTTATAAACGGCTTTTTAAGCGAAATTAGGTATAATAATAGTAATAATTTATCAACGTAATTGCTTATCTAAGACCATCCTCGGTCTTTAACTGACAGATCTCACTCTCGTAATTTGCTTATTAATTATTTCTAAAGACTTAAGGCTAAAGACTACTACAATGCTAGCTTTTAACTAAGAATTTTGATACTTACCTAACCAAGTAAGTAAAATTGTGATTTTTTAAAAATAAATGTGAAATTTTATATATTTTTCTTGAGAATAAATGCGAAATTTTATATACTGAAATAGTTTTGCGAAATTTCGATATTTTTTATGCGAAATTTTCGTACCCCTAATCATTATACATGAAGATAGTTTAACTTTTAATAATTTGTCCACTTTAGATCTCGTCCATTGGAAAATAACACAAACACTATTTTGGTGGTAGGAGGCGTACAGTGGCTTGCAACACAACATCTGCTGATGATGCTGAGGGCTTTAAGAGTGTAAGTATTGACCACTACATTAGCAGTTCTCTCTATTAGTGATTCTCTCCATTCAGTGATTCCGTTAATAAAAATATTTTAACTGATGAGTGATTTTTTTCATATGTTGTTTTAGCTACTTAGTTCCATCGAATTGCTTTTCATCGAAATGTTCCATCGAAATGTTTTTCAGGAAATCAGGTCTTCCATCGAACTATTTTTCAGGAAATCAGTTTGAACTTAAATAAGACAAATATTACAAAAATATAAAACATAAAAATATTTTTTGTGATCAATCGCGTGTTTTAAACTTGGAGAATTTAAATTAAGTACCATGTGAATTGATTGGTAGAAAATTGTCCATTCTGTTATACAATATTTAAATTTGGTGGCCCAGAGGTAGCACGTCGGTTTTCGGAATCCCGACAATCGCCACTGAATTCCTCCGTGTCGACCGGATATGTGTACGTTGAATCCGTATGCCGGAAAGTCCCTCAATGTGGTGAGTGGGTGGGAGAGGGTTCAAGCCCCCAGATGCTCCCCTGGGGGATCCTCGGTCAAAATTGAGGTGTCACCCAGCCGAATCGGATTCCGACCCTTGTGGGGCTATTATAAACCAGAGCCGCACTACTCAGCTCGCAAAGTCTAACTATTCTTGTACTTCCGACCAGGGAGCATTGGGGACAACAACAACAACAACAAGGAATTTGTTTCATACTGTCTACCCTCTGCGATAGGGAATTTTAATGGTGATTTAAAGCTTCTGTTTCACGGTCACGTAGAAAAGCCAGTTGTTGTTTGTATATTATAAATAAAATTACACAATTGTTTAAAGGAACCTTACGGCTCTGTAGCGTGTCACGTCCTGTTGATCATGTACAAGAAGAAAAAGTTGGTCTTTCGTTTATGATGATCATTATAAACTATTTGCATGTCGAGATTAAAGGGCACAATACAAGTAATTTTCTTTCTTTGTGTTTTTACAAATATGGGCCAAACTGGTGAAAGAAGAGAAAAATATATTAAAAATATTTATTTTAAAGTGTATACTATTGATATGATATTAAATTAATGAATATTATATACTACGGACACTACCCTACTTACTAACGAGTTACGTTCCAGACTGCCGTTCGTATCTTGAATTCTTCGTTATTTAACGAAGTAGTTATTTAACGTAATTTTAAAATGACCGTGCTCTTCACCCCTATTTATGTATAATAGACTGTAAAGTCCATAAAATACTGTACGTTTTTTCATCTTAAAACATAATACACTGTAGAGTATTGTATTTTATAGGTTACTTTATCAATATCAATGATACGTAAAATCTAAGAAAATTATGATGATAATACGCATTGTGCACTTACTGTAAAGTTGTATTTCTTACCTAGACACTAGAAGAGTAAAATTGAGTGTATGCATGAGAGAAGGAGAGGTGGTGTGGAGATTCATGGGAAGCGGGTATTCACATACACGTAGAGGAAATCCTTGAGGTTTTGACTGCGCAGCCCAAACCTTGAGGATTTCCCCGTCGTGTGTGGGGAAGCCTTAAAACCGGTGACGGACTGCACAGTTCCCAAAATCCCGATACGAAAACATTTCAAATGTGAGCGCTTGTGTTGCACGTAGTGATTGCAATACCGGACCAAAAATATGATACCAGTATTCGGTAATTTTTCCAACATTATACCGGGATACCGGTATTGATATCGGTATTAGGAATGCTTCAAAAAATTTACAAAAGCGCAGATTTTCGTTGCTATATTAATTATTTTTTGCAAAAAATTCATAAACCGTAAAAGTATAAACAACTTTTATATGTACAAATATAAAATAAAAGAACAAATGCTATAATCAAATATTATTAATAACAGCTATAAAATAATAATTTATAACAGAAACAAATAATATAAATAATAAAAAAAATCACTATAGTATTATAGTACAACGAAGTAACAAAACATGTAGCATTACATATTATTGATAAGAGTAAATATCACATAAAAATTTTGTCGTGCAGTCTATTATATAATATCTATTATTAAAGAACGAAAAAACTAATTTATTAGCTGCGTATTTTTGAAATGTGATCGTGAAAAACATAATGCATCTATTAAACTGGCATTAAGCCGGGAATCTATTTTTTGTGCACAAATTGCCTGCAGTTAAAACTACACTTTCTGCATCTACGTTGGTTGGTGGTACTGTTAATAATGAGTGATATACTTACTCTAAATATTTTCCTCGAAGTCCTTCATCTTCTAACATTTCGGTATTTTGTCTGACGGTTTTGAGTAAATCTATTTTTTATATTTTTTTTTGTATCATTGTTTGTAACAATTATTTTTCATTTAAAGGTAATACTGGTATTGAAATCACTAATCGAAACGGAGCGAAAATGAGACAGCAAATGATTAATGTCAGTACTGTTCCATCAATGAAAAAAAATACGTACTTCAAATAACAGTAGATGGCCTATAATAATGGTCAAGATAGTCAAAACTTTTGACAATAAATATTCATTACTTATAGTAATATCTAAATATCTTTATACCGGTATTACAATCACTAATTGCACGTGTAGGGTTTATTTTAAGAAATCCTCACGGAAATCCTGCAGATTTTTTCATGAGGATTTCCTGTACGTATATGGCCCCCTTTAGTCTCTTCTTTGGCAAAGTTTTTTTTTAACAACCATTTCCTCTTAATCTGAAGAAGAACAAAATTTGAGTTGCTACCCCGTTTGTTCGTATCTCTGAATGTTCGTAAGTCGGGTGGTGTCTGTAAATATTCGATTAAAATTAAATTAAAACTTATATAATAAAATTTTAAACACATTTATCAACTAAAATTTTATTTCTATTAATATTATATTAAAATTTATTAAAATCATATTTTATTAAACTTCTGTTACAATGTTTAAAAAAGTTATTGTTCTAAAAGTGTTAAATAGAGTACGGAATCGTTTTTATGTGAAACAATTGAACAACTGTAAGGACTTTAGACAGCAGTATCTGCTGGAGTCTAAGATCTCTCCCATTGAAATAGTGATAACATAACTCTGTTATTCACATGTATTTGCAGAATGCATTTCCGTAAAATACATTTTACTTTTATGAGATGAAACAAAAGGCATGTAGATGAGGTTTATTAACTGCCTGTTTACACTTCCCAATAATGAAACATGTTTCATTATCAAATGAAATAAAATATAACTAATTGTCTCTTTTGATAAAAGATATGACGAAATATTTCTGACAACGCTAAAATAATTTTGTCAGTTTGTTCAGATCTATATCTTTCTGTAACATTTCAGGGAAAGACTTCAAGGTATCACGTTAATTATGAAGACTTTGGGTGCAGGATTTCATTTGCCTGTAGATGGTGTTCACACATTGTCAATGGTAACGTACCTCAATTTATTCTATCTAATAATTTGCATAATTATTTAATTAAGAATATTTTTAATGAAATAAGAAATGTTTAATATCACAATTTTACAAGGAGATAAATGAAAGTACTTTTGAAGGAAATTAACAATAATAAACCCTGTGTAGTGAAAAATATATTCAAAAGTCATTGTGAATCACTTAACTATAAAATAGAGTTATGAAATGTTACAGTTATTATGCTCTCGCTTTTAGTCATTATTACTGATAGATACTGGATAGATACTGATTATATGTAATCAACTTACTGATTCTGTGGGTACATTTTTATTTCAAGACTAGCTGAAAACCCGCACTTCGCAACGGAATAAATTCAAATTAAATACAACGGTCAATGTATGTAATTAATGCCAAACAACAAATAAATATATACATATATATATATATATATATATTTATAATAAATACGACGATCAATGTATGCAACTGATCTAAAAAAACATATATATATTTCTAAAAAAATCGTAAGGGATATTTTAATAGACAAAATAATATAGAAGAAAATATTCAAATTAAATCTAATAGGACATACTAAAGAATATAGTACAGTTAATATAGTACAGTTTGAGGAGCATATCTTTTACTGTATTTTAATATTTTTTGGGATAATGTCCAATCTTCTGCCGCATTAGCAAGAAAAAAAATATTTTTTTGTCTATTTCGCACGTGACGATAAATTTATTTAAAGTTCCAGAAAAAGCAATCACGTGATCAGTATTTAATAAATTAAATTCTAAAAATTAATCTTTAAAAATTCACCAAAAATCAGAAAATGGAGGTAAAGATTCTAAAATGATTACATTTTAAAGGAACTTTTAGGCTCTTTCTCGTGATATAAATTTTATAACCCTCAAATTATTATTTTAAATGCAAACTTAAAAAAAGTTACCAAAAACAGCTTAAAAATTTAATTTTAAAAATCTAAGAAGAATTTTTCAAAGTTCTTTCCTAGTGCACCCCTACACTATAAGAAGAATCGCCATGAAAAATTTCAGCCTTTTAGGTCCAGCGGTTTGGTCTGTGCGTTGTATGTCAGTGAGTCAGTCAGTTACGGAACTGTTTTATGTATATACTAGCTGAAAACCCGCGCTTCGCTACGGAGTACATTCAAATTAAATACAACGGTCAACGTATGCAATTTATGCCAAAAAATAAATATATATATTTATAATAACTGCGATGATCAATGTATACAATTGATGTAAAATATATATCTATCTATATATATATATATATTTATAAAAAAATCGTAAGGGATATGCATTTTTTTGGGATAATATCCAATCGTCTGCTGCATTAGAAAGAGAAAAAAATATTTTTTTTGTCTATTTAGTTGTTACGCACGTGACGATAAATTTATTGAAAGTACCAGAAAAAGAAATCACGTGATCAGCATTTAATAAATTAAATTCTAAAAATCAATCTTTAAAAATTCACCAAAAATCAGGAAATGGAGGTAAAATTCGAAAAAAATTTCATTTTGAAGGAATTTTTATGATCTTTCTCGTGATATAAATTTTATAACCCTCAATGTATTATTTTAAATGCAAACGTAAAAAAAGTTTAAAAAACAGCTTAAAAATTTAATTTTTAAAAATCTAAGAAGAATTTTTGAAAAATCTTTCTTAGTGCACCCCTACACTATTAGAAGAATCGCCATGCAAAATTTCAGCCCTTTAGGTCCAGCGGTTTGGTCTGTGCGTTGTATGTCAGTCAGTCAGTCAGTGAATGAATGAGTCAGTTACGGAACTGTTTTATATATATAGACTATCGCGATTCACTAAAGAAAATACATATTAATTAGATATTCATTCACAAAATGGAATTATTCATGTTACTATGGTTAACATAGTTCATTTACTAATTGTAAAATTAGTAAAAAATTCACTCCATCCATTTTTTAACCTGTTATGAAAACCCTTTTTCCTTTTTGGTCTGTTAGCAGTATGTCTGTACAAGGCACAGAAAGTACGAACCGTTTACAAAGTAAGAACCAATTGAGTGTAAAATAAAAATTAGGAAGAAGTTTCTGAAAGATTTTTAATGCCAAATGTTAAAATGTACATTACACTACTTTTCTACGTAGAAGCCATATTTATTGAGGCATTTGTCGTATTGTGAAACTAGCTTTGCATCCCGTCGAAAAAACTCGCCGCCCACTTATTAAGCCACTCCTTCAGAACGCCTTTTGTTTCTTGATCACTCTGTAGATTCTGATCGGATCGGCCCAATATCTCTTCAGGTGGAGAAACAAATTTGAAGCTAATCTCTAAGAGTTAGGCCGGGATGGTGGTTCAAAAATTTCGTGGGCAAAGTATTCAAGCAATGCACGTGTACAGACGGCGGTGTGCGGCAGCGCTTTGTCGTGCTAGAGAAACACTCCAGACAGTTAACCAACCTATCGAATCCAAATTGCTGGGTTCACCTTCTTATGAGTTTAACAATAAGATTCAGAATTTATGGTCGTATCTTAATGTTTGTACTTTACCATTTATGGGAGTACTGCACGAACATTTTTTGCGTTCAAAAATCTTATCACCGAGCTCAATTCACATCTGGTGAGATTTTCGATTTTAATGTCCACTTTAAACTAACACAGAAAAGCGAGACAACTTTATAGAACAATATAATTTACACCAAAGGAAGAAAACCAAACGAAAATCAAAAGAACCAAATGACGGCGTGGTCGTAACAATGAAGTGACCTGCGCATAATTTATATGCAATCGGTTCTTATTTTCTGGATGAGCCTCGTATGGGTATTAAGTGTTCTTACAATTCATTTGACTTATATATATGTATGTATGTACGTATGTATGTATGTATGTATATTTTGCAAATACTTTTTTCAGGATGAACAAAGAAAACTTCTGCTCCACAGTATGGGTTTAGCTGACTTTTCAAAACATTATAACTTCGAAGTGATTGATACCTTCAACATCACTGTGCCAAGGTATAAAGACTTTCTGCAGGGTAAATGTGCTTGCCATTTTCACAGGGTAAGTGGACCATATTTTATATTTTTGCTTTCTTTATTACATATAACATGCGTACCAGCGGAACTCTATAGCTATTTATTTAATACGGTAAATTTTTCTTAATGACTAAGGGTGTCTTGTGTGGATTGCAGATCTGTACTGTATATCAGGCATCCTCGGGCCCTACATGAATGAAAAATGTCACCGAACTTGGGAAATTAACCCTCGGCTGTGAGTACAGGTATTACTCCGTAGCTTCCGGTCGTCAGTTTGAACAAGGCGTATAAGCGAAAGCTGTGGTCGCTGTAATTTCCTAATACTTGTATGAAATATGAAGTCTACCCGCACACGGGTCGAATCGCACTCGAAGTGGTTTCGTCTCGAATTCGAAGCGGGATGACGAATCCATGTTTTTCTCAGTAGGTTGAATGTCTTCAACGTGCAAAGTACAAAACTTCTTGTTTTTATTTGTTTAAAATGAGCAGCTCCAGGAGGACATTCTTATGCTTTGAGGAGGACATTCTTATGTTATATTGATACCGTAAGATAAAAAGGAGAAGGTTTCGGAGGAGAGAGTACAAGTGCATCCGTACTTGGAACGGAATTTTCACCATCGACTGTTTGCTGTTCCACATTAATTTCAAGAAGGTGATGCAAAATTCTTAGCATTCTATGGAATGTCGAAAGAACGTCAAAAATTTTTCCGTTCGGTATAATTTAATGTTATAAAAATACAATTTTTTTTTGTTAATTATAAAATTATTTGAAATTTCGGTTTCAATCGGAGTTATAAATGTATATAATTTTTAAGATACAAAAGTTTGGGCTAAGCTCCTGTGTTTGTGTAGGTGAGACGGCGGGACTCAGGTAGCAATCACCACGACAAAGTCCAGGCTTTGACACTTTTTCATCAAAACTAAAAACATAATTTTTATGTTTACTGATTTTAAAAATTAAATATATTGAATTTCGCTCTGTGTTTTATATTCGATTATTATTTTTTTTATGTATTTAATCAGAATAGATTTCGTGAAATCGCAATAAGATTTTTTAATGAATGATTGTAATAAGTTTTTATAATTAATAAAGAAATACTATAAGGTAATAAATTTTCTTAACTAAACTATGTAGCATTAATAAAGTTTGTAATTAAATACATTACCTGTCAAGTTGACTTCTCGTGCAACTTCATTTCACGCTTTTTCTGTACAATCTTTTCCAGAATATTCACGGAGCGTGTGGTCATAAAGCTCCGGGTGTTTTTCCTCTTCTCCTACAAATTTAATGTTGAACACTGCCATTGATAATCGGAAATTCCGCGCGTCACGCTCGATTTTTCCCGTTCCAAACAGTTTGAGTGAACCGGGACGAGTACGAATCGAGTCCGCTTCGACTTCGAGCCGATTGTTAATCGCCCCGTTAGTCCCATTCAATTACATAGGAAGTTAGTGGTAGGAAAAATGGCTTCGAGCCGAGTATGAGACGACCCTTGTGCGGATGGCCTAAGACACGCAACAAGACTCTTGATTGGGAGCTGATTTACAAACCAACTTGACGACCGTGAGATAGAAGCATTTTTATTTATGCCTGGGTATAATTTGGACGTTTTATTAGGACGTTTTATCAATGCTGCTGAAACAATTGTTTTAGGACACCAATGAAACCATTTTAATCTATATGTTTCTGAAAAGACCCAGCGGTGACAAAATCTAAGCAATGAATCACGTTTTCATGATATTTCTTGTGTACGTACATCATTACGAAGTTTTAAGGCATCCTAAATAAAGTCTTGATGTCAGCCCGGTGTAGCTTAGTTATAGAGCATCAGCTTTCGATGCTGAGGGTGCTTGGATCGAATCCCGACATGCGACATAAAAATATCACCGTGTCTAAGCTGGATATGGACATGTTAAATCCGTAGACTGGAAAATCCCTCCATGAGGTCAGAGAGAGTGTATGGTACCCACAGATGCCACCCCTGAGGTGCTCGGTCAAAATTAATGTGGCACCTGGCTAAATCGGACTCCGACCCTTGCGGTGCGATTATAAACCGGAACCGTACCCCTCAGCCCTCTAACCTATATGGACCTGGTCTGGGATACTTACGACCAAGGGACA
The DNA here is from genome assembly GCA_907164885.2 of Dolomedes plantarius. NCBI lineage: Eukaryota > Metazoa > Arthropoda > Arachnida > Araneae > Dolomedidae > Dolomedes > Dolomedes plantarius. Next base: position 90,540,954 of record OU015496.1, on the reverse strand, counting down.
TTAGAAATTAAAACAATAACAACAAGTCTTGATGTGGTTAACACAAGGAATCTCAAATTATGCTCCGTTTCAGCATGTGCACGGCCATAGCACAGGTGTACTGGTTTCAAATAAAAGACGGGCAGCGGAAAATACAGATAAAACGCCGATTATTAACTCAGCTGATGATTAGATATAACAGATGTGATAGAAAAGATGCACACGTCGAAATCCATGATACTATGATCGAAATCTATGATTGATATTAAAACTTGGTGAGATGTTCTTTCTATTTAAATATTTTTTTAATTCTAATTGGTAATTCCGTAAAAATAAGCCATAAATTTGTATACTTTTAGTCCGGACACCCTATATTAAAATCTTGATTATCATTTAGAACAAATAAGCATATTTTTCATCCTTCTTTTGCAAATATGCATTGTTGCAAAAGATTATTTTAAAATAAAGAGCTATAAACTTCCTACGATGACATATCTCCAGTAATTCACTGCAAATTTATTCTTTTGAACTGCAAATTGCCGTAAGCTAGTTCATAACAGATCTGTAAGCCAATGAATCGATGCACGTACTTATTTTTCTCTCTCCAGTTTAATGTTATTTTTTCAGAAATACACACCTAGAATAGAACCAAAAATTTATTTTATGACCTATTTCTTCCCACAGGTCGTAAAAATCCCGTCTCCTGACGACAATTTTCCGAGATGGCGAACGAGGAGAAATTCTGGACAAAATGGCAATCGCCAGACCAGATTCCACGTTGAAGGTCCAATCAATGCCATTTACAGTGAAATATTGCTCAGTAGGATTTGCTCCGAATTCCGTACATGATTCCCGGCAACATGGCCGTATGTAATTCTTTGGGGCGCATATGTTAAAGCTATTCGAGTAAATAGCATCTTTCCTGAGGAAAGCCAACGTGTGTACGTTGAATACATAACGAAACTATAGTGTTGAAAAGATTTGGGAGAGAAATCTTTGGAGAAGAGATACTTGGAAGAGATGGAGTTGTGTTTGACTCGGAGGATTTTTTGGCGCCAAATGTCCGAGGCATGCTTATTCAAAGAGAGAAAGAATGGTACAAAATATTGTGTATAGGCATTATTTTTACTTTCTACATTAATAAATATTTCCTCTCCATGTATATTATTTAGATTTTACGAGGCATGTATCATAAGAATTTGGTTTTTGCTAACACTCTTCTTTATATTGCATTCTTTATGAGATTCTATTGTGAAAAAACCAATAAGAATTTTTTTTAATTAACTCAAAGAAAAGTGCAATTATGAAATTTTTGAAACTGTGATTTACTTTCCAACTCCGTCGTAATTTTTGGCTTCTGAAAAACAATTTAATATGAAAACTCCAGTCATTAAATAAAGTGTACCGTGAAAGTCCGAGTTTTTTGGCATTTTAAGTGAATTTATGAGGTGTCTGAAATTTGAATCATTAAAAATATAGCTTATATATACACTTCAGTTTTCAGAAGTTAGATTCCTGAATAGTGGAATTTATCAAATTACAATTAACATAAGCATATATTTTTCCTGATAAAAAAAACAATTTCTTAATCTCATTTTTACAATATGCGCTATATAAATATTTATACAGGTACTTTAAAAATCATTTCATCGTTTACTTTTGGTAAAGGTCCATTTGCTTTAATTTTTACCATTGCGATACCATTTACTTGTATCAAAGAGGAGTGTCAGCATTTGATTCTTATAAATTTATACATTCATTTTATCTTATTTATCTGAACGCACATAAAGTGGAAATGCCTCATAGTATCAGGTCGCTATCCGTTTTCCATTTCTGTAGATTTTATTCATGATGTATTATTTAATGTTTGGAACCTTTTACGCATAATTATAATTTTATATAAGCCTTCTTAATATAATTATCGTAAATATATTTTTATTTATTTTCTTATAAATATTTTACATTTTATATATGTTTTCGTACCTCGACAATTTGCGGAGCAAAAGTGAAATATTTGATCTGTAAATAGTAGATAAAATTATGCAGGGATGATGGTACATATAACACACAAAAAATATATACTTAACGGTCCGTACTGTCGATGAATTGTCTATTTAATTCTACTCAGCAGTTTTTCCGATGACATGTACTTTTGCGTATCACACAATGCGTACCACTTTTGCGTATCACAATACTTTGAGTATCACTTTCAAGTATCATAATATTTTTTCGTATCACATAACTGATTTTTGCGTATCACTTTTAAGTATCATAAAATTTTTGCGTATCTCATAAATGACAAAAATATTTTAAGATTTTTTTATCTATAACTTTTTAGTATATTTAGCAAAAAAAAGTTGGAATTATGTATTAGGGACATTTAAATTTTTGAAACATGTCTTAAGTTTCAGATTATTAAATTTCGTTCCTCGATTATATTATACGAATATCGTGAAAAACATACCAACTGTAACAAAAGATAACAGTCATTCATGACAATTGTTAAATATATTCTACTAATTAGAAATTACATAAAGAATACTTTATAATACAAAAACAGAATTCATAAACTGCCTGCCATTCTCTATGATACAATTATAAATATGAAACTAGACTTCTAAGGACAGTTTTAAGGGAAAATGTTAGCTCTAAGTGATTCAATTAAATATTTTAATAACAGTGAAATGTGTGATTTAATCCCTAGTATTAATAGAAAACATAATTTTGTAATTTAAGACTAGTTTAAAAAATATCTAAACAAATAATATGAATAATATAAAACAGAGGAACTCTGGGATTTATCACAAAAGTTAAGTCCGGAAGAAAATAGTAAGAATAATTTGCTAGTTATGGTAATGTATCTTAGTTAACAAATATTTTACATTACGCTGCTGTACTTTTAGGTGATTACGAGATTCTATATAACTGCCATATATATATATATAATTACATAATTTGGGATTGAATGTTTCAGAAATAGCTCTAAAGCTTGATCAAATCTGGAATGAAACTGGCGTATCAAAACATAGAAGCCTAAAAATCCACTTACCTTTTCAAGAAAATTTTATGCGATTTACATTTTGATTTTGAATTATACTGAGTTATTTAACAATTCATGAGACAGTATAAGTACCCTTTCTCCATACTATACATATCGAGTGTGTTATACTATCATCAGTTCCTCCAGCAAATGTACTTAATTTGAGAAACGAGCAACTGTAGCAAAAGCGATTCATATTAAAGTATAAATCAATGTGATTAGAAAACACTGGACACTTCTCAGAAAGTGCTGCGTTCTAGTACTTGAAAACTGTACAGAATATATATTTGAAACAGTTTTCATGATGATGCATTTTAATATATATTGTTTTCTACATTTATACTGTTCTTAAAGCGAGTAAATATGGGAGAAAAAAATCAAGTAGTCGTGTGAATCAAACTAGAGTTAAGTATTGCAGTAGATTTAGAAAATATTTTTTTACTTTTATTTTCTTCTAAATCTTCTCTCAGCTATTGAATATATTGCAACTTTCTTTTATTTTTGAGCTTTGATTTGTTGATTTTATGAAGAAAAATGTACCACGTAAAATTATAATTAGATCTGCGGTTGATTTTATTTTGGTGTGAAATGAATGCGGTAGAATGTTCTCCATTATCTTCATTGAACTTTACAATAAAAAATAGCGTATGTCAATTTAAAAGAACCATGTATTTATATCATTTGGTGCTTTTTAAAAAATATAAATAGTAAAAGTTTTTTTAATTTAAATTTTACTTTTTTTCATTGTAATTCATCATAGTTTTCTCGTTAACATTTTAACTGTTGGTTAGACGTTCTCAAAAATAACTAAAAGTATTAAAACTAATTATTGTTAATACTACTGAAATCATTAAATTCAATTTACTTTCTCTGCAGCAAATGCTTCCATATTTCCGTTGAGAGAATATTAAACATGAGTAGAATTATATCTTGTCAAATTCGAGTGATATAATTGGTAATTTAAAGTACTATAACGTAAGTTTTATATCCTGATATAATTAACATGTATGGGTGCAATTTTACTTTGTTATATAAATTTTTTATTTAAATTTTGACATTTGTCTTTAGTGTAATAGATTATGCATGACATATATATCGTATATTTAATAATATTGTCGAGTAAACAAATCGAATTTTGATCAAACTTTTGTACATAGATGGAATGTTGAATCAAAGTTCGATAATCAAGCATGATCACAATATTATATTCCTAAAACAGGTTTACATTCGATATCCACAGCTATTATATGAGAACTATGAAATTTATATAACATGTACATATTTAAAGATGAGCATATTTATGTACAGCGTTTGTCATACAGGCAATGTGAATACTGTGTTTAAGGAATATGTATAGCATTGTATGAGTAGTAGAAATATGTATTGATATGTATTAATAGTTGAAAAAATATTAGTGAAGCTCAATGCTAAAGCTTAAGCTTATTTACAATGATTTGAGTGAAAGAAGTCTAGAACTGCATAACTATTTTCTTTACAACAAATTTTCTCTTTCATAAACTTTCTACTTACATATTAAACTTGTTAATAAGGAAAAAAATCTGAAATATTTAGTATGTATGGGAAAATGTATATAGCTTTTTTCACAAAAGGATATTCAAGTAGAATATATTTATTCAAGTAATGAAAAAAAAAGATGGAAACCTGATATTTGTTTATTGGAACTGAAATAAAATTATGTATATTCTTCATTGTTTAAATTGTAAAATATTCCATTATTCTGTAATTACTGTTATTTCATACCACATTATATTAAACATCATGTTTGAATTTAAATTTTATGAATGGGAGTCTGGAATAGGCGCTTTTAAACTACAAAACAATCTATAGAGTGTTACTGCTTTACGTGTACTCATAGGCTAACGTTTCTTCCACTAACTGAGTTGACACCTGGAGAGGAATTTAAAGCATTACATGAGATAAATGCATAATATTACTAACTTATGAGCTTTGTAATTTGTTAGTAAAATTTCACGAAACAAAAGAAGGTTAAGGTACTTTATTGTGAAAGGAAATGTTCTAAACATTATACTTAAGGATCCTGAGAATAATTATTTAATTATTCAATTCGATGTACTAATTACTTTTATAAACACAAATGCATTTATTTATAGAACATCCCTGGTTTTAATGTTTCGTTAATTTTCCAGCAATTTGTTGTCAAATTATGCTGTGGAATTCCCTATTTCAAGAATTTTGTTTAAAATTAAGTTTTTTTTTATCTAACAAAAGCTTATTAAATGAAGTTTTATTTTGATAAAAACTTAGCTTTAAGTATTCGATTCGATGTTCTAAGTACTTTCATACCCACAAATTCATATGCATTTATTTTCAGGAAATCGCTGATTTTAATTTTTCGTTAATTTTTCAGCATTTTGTTGTTAAATTATGCTGTGAAATTCCCTATTTTTTAGAATTTTGTTTAAAAAGTCCAATAAGGTGTTGTCCAATAAGCTTTATTTATTGAAAAAAAGCTGATTAAAATGAAGTTCTATTTTGTTTACAATTTAGCTTTAATTATTCGATTCGATGTACTAAGTACTTTCATATACACAAATTCGCATGCATTTATTTTCAGGAAATTTCTGATTTTGATATTTAGTTCATAAATTACACTGTGAAATTCCCTATTTTCTAGAATTCTGTTAAAAATTAAGCTGTAAGGATTTTGTCGTAAAATTGTGTATTGCAAATTTTATAAGCCCTACATATTTAAGTCACTCAAACTCGAAGAAATATTATATCAAACGTATCTTTAACTACGGATCCAAATCCCAGTTCATTGCTTGGAATTCATCCTAATTATTCTTTTATATAATAATTATATAATAATGTTTACCATAATATAATTATGTTTATATAATATAATTATATAATGTTTTATATAATAATGTTTTCCATAGATTTTACTATTTTATAAAGGCGCCTATTCCCTACCCATCATTATATTACAAGCTCAAATAGTTTGTAATTTATGAAAAATGAAAACTTTTACTAAAATTCATTTGAAGTGAATTATTATGAATTCTGTTAAGAGTTTATTTTTTGGACAAATTAGTGTGTTGAGAGAAATTATGCATTATTGTTACAGTTATCAAAAGCGCGCATTTATTTGGAAGATAAGTGATATTTATTAAAACACAGTCGAAAATTTACGTTTTTTTATCATGAATGTGATAATTATATAGGTATATCAGCCGCATTTGCATTTGTGTTGAATACATATGAATAGTTATGTTATACATATATAAATCATAATATTTACGTTAAATAAGATCATACAAATAATATCATAAAAACTCTTTCTAAGAGAAACGATGGTTTATATAACATATTCGCACCGTAGTGAACTGTTGAAGTAGTTTATAGCATTTGAAAGAAACGTCCAAACCTGAAAGTTTTTGTAAGCGAAAGGTGAGTCCTCTATCTATCCATGATTGACCCCCTTTTTGTGCTATTTTCTTTATCAGATGTTATTTTGCCCGTTGTGCTTCAGAGCTACATCTCTGAACGCTTTTGTGCCTTAATGTACTTTGTTTGAGCCTCATCCTCTTATCCGCAGCAAGCTAAAACGATTTTAAAAGCATGGGAATTGGGTAAATTGCCGGTTGCTTTGTTTTTCCTCAGCAAATGTAAATAGCTGAATTTTACAAGGGATATGCGGTATCTAAAACGTTACAAAGTATTTATAATTTTGTTAATTATATCCAAAGTGGCATCATAAGTATATTATGTTTATCAAAACACAGATCAGTAATATTTGGATGTAAACATGTATATGTCGTGTTTTCCAAGTGTTTGTACAAACAAAATTTAAAGCCGTTTTACCCGAAAAAGTGAAATTAATGTCACTATCTATGAAAGAAATGTTTAAATTCATATAGGGGAGCAATATTTTAAAATTCCTTTATAAAAGCTTTATAAAATTTATTTATTACATGTGACAATTATTTGTTTCCTTTTTTTCGGCCAAATGCAATGACATTCGGATATGACAGGCTGAGTAATTATGTTAACTGAAAAGTAGGAAAAACCAAAAACGTCTTTATCTCAAAAGCGAAGTAGGTATAAATGAGTAATTTTGGAACTAGCCGGAATTTAAAGATTGACTGCAAGTACAATAATTAGACAAAGAATTTGAATCAATAAGACAAATAATTTAGCTTTCTCTGTGCATTCAAGTTTGAAAGTAACGGAAATAGCCATCATTCGTTTCGACGGATATCGTCACTGAAAAAGAAAAAAGATTTATATATATATATATATATATATATATATATATATATATATATATATATATATATATCGTTGGAAGGGAGATTTTTGATCAGAGCCGAAATGTAATAAGAATTCAGAAATAACTTCAAGCTAAAACCTTTATTTGTTTTTAGGAATATTTCACTCCCATTAATTCGCCGGTGAAATGTGAGACTTCTATTTTTTTTAATCTTGGCAACTTTTTGTTATATCTGATTAGAAATCTTATTCGGATTAACAGTCTTTGAGGTGTTTTATTTAGCCCTTAAAAAGATCAATTTGTTATGACTCGCACTAAAACTTATTATGAAATACTGATTAGCCGTATGTCGTGTAATATGTTTGTAAGTGATTATATGTATTGCTCTGATCACTTTTAGAATTTTTGTAGAATGGTTTCGGTGTCATAAAATGGATAACAGAAAAAAAATTAGGAAAACATCTTTAACATTCCTTACCATTGTAAGAGGTTTGTACAAACATTTTTGGCAAAACAATACCTCAAACATAATATTTTACTGTAAGAATTCCCGTCCCAAGCCTTTAACACAGAGGAAAGGTTTACGAGATCCCGTATTTTGCTATTATTGGTAACAGGTGCATCTTGCCAAAACGACATGTAAAAGAAGTCAAAACTTAGAACAAACCCCGCCTGTGGTAGAATATTTATATGGTTTCTGAATGTCAAAAATAGTGGGCTTTTTTCCCTTAGACAGAATCTGTGTCATTGTAAACTTCAATTTTAACTACTCACTTTTATGCTAATATAAATGTAGAAATCAAGGTAATGTTTATTACCTTTAGATTCAAACTATGAAAACCGCAAGAGCCTTATAATTTCATTCTTTGACAACCTTGCATATCATGCATATCAAGAGACGAATATTTTATAAATATCATTTTGATAGTTATAATTTCTGTTTCTATGCTGAAAATAAATAAAAAAATCATTTACTGAAATCTAATCATTCCATTTTCTTTTCATAAGTTGTCTGTGATGTTTGCATTAAAAATATGAAATCAACCCTGCACTTAATTCACTGGGACTACGAAGATAAGATTTCTTCTCTTCATAGTATGCGAACCAAATGAACGATAAAAGCACAATTTTTTTGACAGATTTTATCAGCGCCTGCCTAACGAGGTCATGACTGTATTGAGAACACGAGGTCTAGATCGTGAAAATACATATCGATTTTAACTCTGCGTAATTAACTTCACTTTGTCGCGACGTAGACAAAATGATGGTCAGGGAGTGACACATGACCTTTGTCACATTCTTCTTGTAATGTGCGGCAAAATGCGTTCATTAAAAACGCATAAGATAAAAGATAAAATCATACAGGAAAAAGCAAATAAGTGTCGTGGAATTACTTTGGGTAGAAATCGATGAAAAATTATAAATTAATAAAGCTATTTTTTAAATGATCATGATAGCATGGTCTCGTAGATCTCAAAAATACAGATATAAGATCATTGGTGTAATAGACAGATTTGTCAGTTTCGGTAACTCATAACACAGAGGATAATCGCAAAGACTCACTAAAATATGATATCTAGCGTTCTGAGGGAATTTGCCAGGCAGATCTCATAACGAAGAGGTAATTTTCCAATATTTTTAAAATATTATATCTGGCATGATTAAGGGATTTTGCAAACTATGCTGTCAAGTGTTACTAACTAAAAAGTTAGCGTTTCTCAGAGTCATTTTGATCTCAGGAAGCTAAATTACTTTTCACCAAGATTTTTCACGTCTAATTTGGAACTATCATACTTTTATTTTTCGAAGTTTCGTGATTATGTGCGATTCTCTCAGGCGCGTTAAGAGCCCACACCAGACTTGGCTTAAAAAATCTTACCGGGCTGGTTGGTCTCATGCTAGTCCCCTAAAGATTAGAAATCTTCCCTCATCCAGTTTTTTAACCGCCTCTCGTTTACCTCTGTAACTATCTCGTGTTATTCATGCAAAGAACTCTATTATGTTTCCTCAACACACCCTTGGCTAAGTGCAAGATGTTTTGGTTTAAAGCTTAGAAATATTCCCTCATCCACTTTTTTAGCCGCCTCTCGTTTACCTCTGTAACTATCTCGTGTTATTCATGCAAAGAACTCTATTATGTTTCCTCAAGACACCCTTGGCTTAGTGTAAGATGTTTTGTTTTAAAGCTTAGAAATCTTCCCTCATCCAGTTTTTTAGCCGCCTCTCGTTTACCTCTGTAACTATCTCGTGTTATTCATGCAAAGAACTCTATCATGTTTCCTCAACACACCCTTGGCATAGTGCAAGATGTTTTGATTTTACTCCCTCTAGTGTTTTGGTCTTTGAATCTGTAAATCTTTCCTCTTCGGAAGCCTTGGTCAAGTATTTTTAACAAATGGAAGTTTTCAGCAATATCATTATGCCCAAGAATAGTTATTGTTATACAGCTAAAATTTACTAGCTTATAATTGCTGGCTGTTTTGGCATGATAATAGATTAATGCACTGTTTAAAAAGCTGTGTTTTTTACTGCCTGTTAAGCTTAACATATTTTATGATAAAGGCATATGAATAATTCAATTCAAAGGCAGTAAGTGATTAATACTGATATACAGTCAAATTTTGTGAAAGCGAGGTACATAATAAAAACGGAATAATTCTCAATCCTTCTAAACAAGCCAAATAATTGTATTGACAAATGAATCCGTACACTAAGCCTATCAAGACTCTATGATATATGACTGTTTTTCTATATGGGGGAATCTTATATTTAAACTTATTATTTTTAATAATTCATAGTGTCTTACATGGGTTTTCATTATTATGTTTCATTAACGAGATAATTACAATTAATTAAATGAATTTCTTAAAAAAATTAAAAGCTGCATTTTAAATGCACTATTTTGTAATTTAAATCTTACTTCTAATACATTAAAATAAAACAGCTTAATTTGACTGCCTTTTAAAAATGCTCTTATTATTAGAAACTGTTTGCAAAATTTAAATATTAGTATACGTGTCCTCCAAGTGTGTTGCAGTTGTGGCACTCATAGATAAAAGGGCGTCATCTATTTATCTACCTTCTAATTGCAGGTAAAATTTGAAGTCTCCAAATTTAAGGAAAAATCCAGAAAAGAGGTAAAAAACATTAGATAACTGGAAATGAGGACATTAATACGTCGGATATGTCAATGAAGGCCATTTGAGTTAGTCCTTTTTAATTTTGTAGATACATAACTCAGGACTTTAATTAAATTTACACACAGCCGCAATATTTAACACATTATACAGGTTATAAGAATGTGTTTGAGTGTCATTTCAGTTCTAAAACTGTAGCCTCGCTAATCGCATTCAGAATTCGACTGTATATTATAAAAAATTGCAAGCATTTTGACATCTTAACATTGTCAAGAGTTTTAGTTTTACGCAGGGATGTTGCTCACTCTCTGTAACACGTCCGAGTACTTATTCTAAAATTTGTAAATTTTTAAATACTATCATTTAAAGTTTTTTTTATCAAAGATAATATTTGTTAACGAACTTCCTTTCTACTTTATCGTGAATCAAAGTAGCTTTAGCCATCTTCAATGTAAAGTATAATTTAACTCCTGCGATCCCTCCAAGCGCAGAAGCTGAAAAATTGAGGTGGAGTTTTCAGAAGAATAGTAACTCATTTGATTTCCGAACTATGCCTGATATTGAACAGGGTATATAAAATTATATGACAGAATATTTCCTAAGTTTTGTTAAATATTATAACCTGTGAAAACTACATATCGATTTTTCAGCAGGCACTGTTTGCGGAGGTGTGTTACTTCTCTTGAGTACGCATTGACGAATTGCATTTAGAAGCTCATGTCGACAAGTGGCATAATTTTTGACAAACGCTCATTTTAGGGATTGATAAACATGCTCTTGTGTTCCGTTTACTGATGTAGATGCTAGAAACAAGCCCCCTCCCCCCTCAGCTCTGCTCAGAATGACTTTTCAGTCTGAAGTTTTTAACCTCTCTCATCACGTATTCATGTACTGTATAATAATATATAAATGCACGGTCACAATCAGGCACTAGTTAACGGACTTGAATTCACGCCTCAAAGCTGCTGCATGCCTACTGTAATAAACATATAGTGCAATAAAATTTGTTCTATTGTTTGTTGAGATTTGTTTGCATTTATTTTTAAATCCATACACTCCTCCAATTTCAAATTTTTATATTTCTAACATTTAATCGAATCTGTATCAATATTTGTAATATGATTCTGCTTATATACTCTATGTATCAAGTTTTCAAAAACAGTTACAGTACGATCATGGTCCACTTGGTATTTGCTTCAACAAAGAAGCCTGGGGAAGTAGACTCATAGAAGCTTCAATGTAAAGGTGGCCATACACGTGCAGGAAATCCTCAAGGAGGAAGTCTGCAGGATTTCTTCAACTGAACCCTCGTGCACACACATGCAACATACGCGCACACGTGTAAAATGTTTTCTAATCAGGATTTCGGGGACTGCACAGTCCGCAACTGGTCTCAAGGGTTCCCAGCATAGAACGGGGAAATCCTCAAGGATTGGACTGCGCAGTCAAAACCTCAAGGGATTTCCTCTACGTGCATGGGTACCTTAACGTTTCAAGACAACGAAAAAACGATCTTATGAGACTTAGGTGGTGGTTTGGAAAATAGACTGGGAATATAACTGGTAAGGTATATATATGGTAATATATATGGTATATATATGGTAAGGTTAACAACAAGGCCTAATGACCCACTCTTATGATCTGTAACTCTGTATTGTAAAAGTGTATTAGAATTTGATAGACTGATACCATACACGAACTAAACTTAAACACTACAATATACACCAATACTAAAACAATACCAATGTCGGTCGAATTGAATGTGTTAAATAATGTAAGATAGTTAATATTCAATTTTCTAAAACAAAATATTTTTCAAAAATTATCCAAGGCTGCTGCCTGGACACGAGCCTCTATTGGATACAGATGGATCATTCATCACCTTTCAGAGTCCGCGCATGATACTGTAGGATCTACCCAACGAAGCATTATTACGAAGGCATTGTGGGTGTCATGCAGTCGAGTAACAATGGGAAATTAAAGAATCAGTGGAAAAGTTACGGATAGGTTAGCAAAAATTCCTCATATCATCTCGTTTTGTAGCTAGATCATTCATTATGTATGACACAGTTAAATTATTCAAGGGTGACGATGCCCTAAGATCTGCTGGGGCATGTACCTTTTATATAAAACAACGGGATGATCTTGAAATGAATGCTGCTGGTATTTAAAAACGGTAGATAAAAGCAATGTTTCTAAATTCATTAGCACCCTATTTTCGTTTGTAATAGTAAATATACAATACCGACTGAATTATTTTTGCAATGAAATGGAAAGATATAGAATTTACATAAATTAGCTGTATATTTTATGCAGTTTCCAAACCTTGGGGTACATTTTTATGATTCGTAGGGTTTTCAAAGTTTTTTTCGAACCAATTTTCTTGATTTTCTGTGGATTTCAATGCAGATGAGGCATTCGAACCTGAACGAAATTCCATTCACAATAGAACGCCTATGTATAGAATTTGACATATCTACGTACATTGTAAGAATGCTTTTAACATTTTGGCCATGCTGGCGTGTTTCATGTGCTTTTTGTTGAATCGTGCATTGCCTAAAGGAAACTCTTAAATCAGGATGAATATCCACAATAAAGTACGTTATGGAGTTCCGATTTCTGAACTGTGTTTTTGATCTGTAACACTATCCAATAACAATAATGAAAAGTGTTCAGTGACATAAATATGGGATTTATTAGACTTGCAGCGTTGATAAAAGAAGTCAAAATAAATCGGTAAAAATTCTTTTATTGCTGCATTATCTATATATTTAAGAATTCTCCTTCTTTATCCGTTAGCCTCGTAAACGGATGTGTCCCGTGTGCGGTCTGGTGATCACAAAACTCGTCTCCTTTCTTCTTCCCCTACTTATTACTTCCAATTTCGAGCATCCCGCCACCTGCCATGCCATTTTTTTTTCTAGAATTTCCTTTTCCAGCCCTGTTTATGTAAAAGTGTTTCGGTGATCCGCGCATGTTTGAATTCTTCATAGAGACAATCACACCTAGTACTCCTCAGCCTGAACTACTAATTAGTTCGAAGCATGTATCCACCACTTTAATTACATTGGGGAATTTCAAAAGCTGTGATTTCCAGTCTGCGTTTTCCCAATCTTTCTGTAAGTCATATCTTTATATTTAAGCTGCTAAGCTAATTTTTTGGGCAGCCCGTCAGAGCAAACTACTGCATGAATTTACTTCATTTTGGCAGGGCTCCGGGTTGCCCCAATTGGTCGGCAGATCTGTACTGTCCGTCTCGCGCCCAGGCCCTGAATAATGACACTGTTCACCGAACATGGGAAATCAACCCTCGGCTGCGTATACAGGTTTTGCTACGTAGCGACCGGTCTTTTTCAGTTTCACGCGCAAATGGCAAAATGCAATGAAAAACAAAATTAGCATCAGTTTCAGGAGCTAATGGTCTCACGACCGGGTGGCATTAAATTTGGGAATTACTTCATTTTGGCATTTAACGACAGATTTTAATCTAAGGATGTGTCAAATTTGGTTTTTGTAACCGCAATTTCTATTAATGAGCGATAATTAACAGTTAAAAAATTGCTTTCTGCGCATGCTTAGTGACATGTTTAAATCTAGCTTTAGATACTCCCAAAAAGCACACATCGGGCCCGACCTGGCCGAAGCCCCACTGGGTAACAGCTTTAGATACTCACTACGCACGAGGCCGCCTAAACACGTAAATTTGTTTATTTGGAGGAATCTCTCTAGCTCTCTCTCTGGAATTTTTATTTTTAATTAAGTTTTATAGAATTAATCCTGGAAATTGTTTATTTCGCCCTGTTAGGTAACCTTATTTCTTTTTATTGGATTCAATAGTAATTTTTACTGTCCTTAGGAAAGTGAATTTCTATATCTTTAATATTTTTTTTTAACATTTGCCAATGATGTATAATTTGTGTATTAGTACAATTATTACCTATTCAGCCGTCATGTTTTGACGGGTACCATCTAGCTATTAATTTAAATTTACAAAGTACTATTACACTCTTTATTAACTCGTCACCCTAGAAGTGGACTTTAACTGGGACACAGAAATATTTAAAGGTGATGTGCCCAGGGCCCAATTTAGAAAATTCTTGACTATAGGCACAACTCAGGATGAGGGCCCCCCTAACACTGATGTGAGCGTAAAATTTCCACACAAAATATAGTCATGAATCATTGTAAAAGTATCATTTTACCAAGAATAGGCTATTTGAAGCGTAGAAGCGTAGAACATTATCAAATAACAGAAAGCAATACAACATATTAACTTTATCATTTAAACACCAATATAAAGCAAACAGAAAAACTTATTAATCCCTGATATACACTGTAACATACATATGATGAACTATACATATAACTATACAGGTGATGAACCTATCAATCAAATTTGAAAGGATATATAAATAAATTCCTATTAAAAAAGGTAAAATAAAAAAATTTTAATTAGGAACTTTTTTTCTAAATAAAGATTTTGGGGGCCCCCGAACATTCGGGGGCCCCTAGGTCTGGGCCTACTGGGCCTAATGGAAAATCAGGGCCTGGATGTGCCTAAATTTTGAGCTCGGATTAGAACCTACTTCAAAAATTGCTATAACGGGGATATTTTATCAATATTCCAAGTTTTTCAAATAACATATGGCCTAAACGAAAGCAGTGTAATTAATTTAACTCTTGCAAAAATAGAAATTTCTAACATTTAAAATAGATAGGTATGTCTTTAAATAAATAAAGACAGGCCTACTTATTTTCTTCAAAGATACCTCGCTTTACTCCTAGCCATCAAACGAAAAGGATGTAGAACGAAATGGCATGTAGAGAATCACAGTAAGAAATCTCCAAATGCATCAGTCGCAAAAAAGAAGACCATTTCTGTTAATCAAGTGATAGCTTCACACACACACTAGGTACCAGCCACGCGAGTTTGCGTGTCTGGTAATTCTAAGATTCGAAATTGACGATTCAATCCTTCTGCATTACTTGACAGCATTTGCACGATGAATAATTTGCCAAATAAAGATACAGAAGAGCTGTGCTTTTTTCTCTTCTTCCGATAAAAGATTAAAAGGGTGGCCTAGATATTTTTTTCATTTATTCATTGCTTTGGAACTTTTCGAAAGAAGTACCTTTGCGTCAAACGTTAGAATATAGCATTAAGTTTATGCTTTGAAATATTTCTTCTGGATTGTGACTTTTTGTAAACACGGTTTTATTGCGTTAGTAGTCTAAGTAGCGTGAGCTTTAACTCCAAAGAAATATTCCAAACTATAATAGAAGAATTTGCAAAATATTGTTCTAGAGAAAACAACAACAAAAAATAGGAATGAAACTCCAAATGAAAAATGAAAAATGTTCTTCAAAAAATTCTAGAAAATTCAGAAAAAATTAGGTTAAAACCGACTTTTAATACCCCACAATGTACTCTGACATCAGTTGTTACAACAACCTCAGCTTTAATGTATAGTAATAACGTTAACATTGGAACATTATTATGCAATTGTTTGTATGCATGCGTGTATATATATATACATATATATATATACAACATTTGTCAAAATTTGTGCGCTTTATAACCGCATGTATACAGCTTTACAATTTAACATTTAAGAAATAGGTGAATTATGAAAAATAGAACTATAGGGAAATTAACAGCCAAAAATAAAACCATAGTTGAATCAACACCCAAAAATAAAGCCATAGGGAAATTTGCACCCAAAAATAAAGCCATATCTGAATTAACACCCCAAATTAAAACCATAGGTGAATCATCCCCTAAACTGTTGGGAAGCGGTAATGCAAATTTCGGAAGAAACGTGAAGCTCCGCCTTCCTCTCGTCATAATTGACGTGTTGAACTGACTTTGTTAAAAGAGAGTAACGAAGCTCTATGTGTGTTCATTTGTTCGTCCGTTGTTGTTGTTTAGTTTTCCTGCAGTTCGAGTGAATAAATTTTTTTTATCAAGAACGTTGTCATTCTTCGAACATTCCACTGTACTCTGCTGAATACGTGGAGGAATTCGCAGACGAAATTGAATACAAATATAGGTGAATTAACACCTCAAAACCAGCATATTAAGTAATGAAACAGAAACGATCTCCTATATTCCTTTGGATCGTCAGTCGTGAGAAAAGCAAAGAAAAATAACACAAGGGGTTTGGCCAACAAGTGGTTGGTCATATATAGTAAGCTTTTGAAATTAAACTTACCAGTACAAAAATAAACATCAAGACGACAGGGAAAAACTTAAAGCTTCTTATGGCAAGAAGACATATGACATATATTTCTATTTTTATTCAAGTGTATGACCTATTTTCCCTTGGAAATTCTGAAATAGAATACGAAATGAGATGCCTATACGAAACCTAAACGTCACCAGTCGGTTTTCTATTAAGATATTAGGTAGTTTTTTGGAACCTGTGAATAGATTTTGTGTCTCTTGTTTTGAGAGAAAAAAATTTAGTGCACTTTACATAAAACTGTTTGCTTGAATCATATAACTACTATAACTTAGTACGTGAAACTGGTGCGGTGGCCCAGAGAGGGTGGTAAAATCGAAAGAGAGATTTAAAACATATCCATACATAAGTGGCGTGTAGGATTAGATTTGCTTGCTTGTAGACTCCAGCAATTGACATCCTCACGCTCATGGAACGATCAGCGTCAACATAGCATTGAAGCAAACCTCGAAAACTCTGAAACTCCCTAAACTAAACAAGGGATGTAATCCAAAACGCTGAGTGAACAGTTTAATGCCGCTGGGTATTATCACCATATTAGATTTGCTCAGCTCAATGTTAACCTATGGAGAAAAAATTTTCGATGATTGTCGATTTTCTTTTTTTTTTTATTGTACTCTGTAAGAGAGAAAGAAATTGTTCATTCTACACTGATCAAAAAAATTAGGGGAGCAAGCAAACAAGTTAAGAAAACCGTGCCAGACAGCCACGTATTGGCATAAAAAAGATAGTACACACGTATCAATGCGCAATACAGAAAAAAAGATGTAAAAAAATTGTAATTAAGCTTTAATTCTTTTAAAATATGGAAAAATCATGAAAAGATGATTTAGGACAACAATCTGGTTACATGTAAACGATAAAAAAAAGTATTGTTTAGAAATGATGCAAGATTTTTAATATGGCATGTGGTCTCCTCGAACAGCTAAGACTGCTGCACACTTGTTTTCCATAGATGCGAAGATGTTATCGATAAGACTTTGGGGAATACTGTTCCACCCCTCAAGAAGTGCCATCTCCAAGTCTCGGAGAGTAAAAGGAGTGCTTGGTCTCGCAGCAATGCGTCGTCCGAGCATGTCCCAAACATGCTCGATTGGATTCAGGTCAGGAGAGCACGCTGGCCATTCCATACGCTGTATTGATTCAGCTTCAAGCATGTTCTCCACAAGACGAGTTGTATGCGGTCTGGCATTATCATGCTGGAAAACAAAGGAATCTTCAATGGCTGCAGCGTAAGGTATGACATGAGGTCTTAGTATCTCGTCTGCATACCTTCGGGCCGTCAAAGTACCATTCCGAATGATATGCAGGTCCGTACGTTCACCTATGTTGATTCCATCCCATACCATAAAACTAGCTCGTCTGTATTGTAACCTTTCACGAACGAATGTGGGGTTATTTCGAGTGCCCCTTTCCCTCCATACCAAAATACGTCTAGTGTCACACTCCAGACTGAATCGGGACTCGTCTGTAAACAGCACTTGGCTCCAATCATGTTGCTCCCAATCTCGATATTCGGCAGCCCATCTTCTTCGGGCCGCACGGTGACGTGAGGTCAACGGAATGCAGACCATTGGCCTACGTGCATAGAGACCTCTCTGATGAAGCCTATTACGTACTGTTTGGCTGGACACCCTTCGTCCTGTTGCCAAGAGCAACTGTCTTTGCAGCTGAGTAGCATTATCTGTTCTAAATCGACGAGCTGTTAACAGCATATACCGGTTATCAGTTGCTGTAGTGGCCCGTGGCTGACCTTGCCCTGGTCGACGTCTAATATTCCCTGTTCCTTGGAATCGATTCCACAGCCTTGCAATGACACTTCTGGCGACTCCAACAACGTCCGCGACACTACGTTGTGTTTGCCCGGATTCAAGTCTGCCTATAATACGTCATGCCATGGAATCCGGTAAATCACGTTGTTGAGACATTTTCATGCCACCTTTTCTCAAAAAGAATAACTGAGCAATCGAATTTCACAGCTAAGGCAGTGAAACAGACGTTTCTGCAACATCCCGATTTCCGTCCTTATGTTCTTTTTCTGGTTTTTGACGTCATAAACTTTGATTTGCATATGAAGTTTTCTCCTATTTCCTGCACAAAACATCACATTGACGTCGTTTTCAAGACTTTATTATAACATACTAATACATCAAACAGACTTCCATAGTCTGTGAAAAAGTGGGCATCAAAAACTCTCACAATTCGGCTGTTTTCAACCCTTATAAAGTAAGGGTTGCCAGAAAATGTGTGCCTCCAGAAAACTGCCAACAAATTCAAAGCTTGCCAGGAAAAGTTAACCAACACTCATACCCCTAGTGGTTGGGATATAATGAATGGAAGTACTGACCTCGCCAAAATAGCAGACAGTCCCCCCCCCCCCCAAAATACTTCACCCACAAGTGGGGTCCGTCAAGAAGAATTAATGATGGGCAGGGCACCCCAAGACGGTTACAAATGTTTAGACAGGTAGCGGAGGCGATTGCTTTGCAGCCACCCTGCATTGCGACAAAGCCATTCCAGGAATCGAAAGCTATAGGCAGGAAGATGGACTACAAGGCAATTACAGATCTTTATACATCAAGGGAAAAAATTGTCACAACAATAAGATAGCAGAAAAATTTCTTTTTCTGTCACGAAGTACAATGTAAAAAAATATTTTTCAATTCAAGTCGACAATCATTAGAGAAATTTTCTTCATAGGTTAACATTAAACTGAACAAATCCAATATGGCTACTACATAGCAGCCTTAAGCCTCTCTAAGAACGGGATAAATTTTTACTCGGTTAGAGAACACATGCACTAAAATTTTGCGACAAAAATTAAGTTTCGGCTGAAGTTACTAATTTTCTCCCCATTCCTCAAAAATATATATGTATGATTTATATGTTGAAAAAAT
This sequence comes from Dolomedes plantarius, assembly GCA_907164885.2. Taxonomy (NCBI): domain Eukaryota; kingdom Metazoa; phylum Arthropoda; class Arachnida; order Araneae; family Dolomedidae; genus Dolomedes; species Dolomedes plantarius. Next base: position 90,521,404 of record OU015496.1, on the reverse strand, counting down.
CATCTTCATTGGCTGTCTAGGTAAAACTTAGGCAACGGGACACTTATTAAATACGTATCTATATTTCCTCCTTTAAGAAGAAATAATGTACTCAGAACTGGTTTAATATATATACAATATTTTAAATAAATTATCTCTGTTAGTCAAATACCCTCTCTTTCAGACAAGTGCAATGTTATTTAGCTTTAAACCCAGGCTTCAAAATATACACATATATATAGTATTGCTTTAGATTAAGAAGTATTATATTCATGCCATATTAAACATTAATTTTAATTAAAGTTCTCTAGAAAATTATGCAGAACGAGTCATTTATAATGAATAATTATAAATATGTAGTTATCTCAGTAAAAGGACAGAATTCAGAAATTTTATATGAAACAGTTCAAAATTAATGCGGCTTAGTTATTTCGGGGGAAAAGTTTTAAAAATAAAAATAGATGAGACAGAGATTTATAATTCGTTCTTTTCGGGAAGGAATGAGAAAACTGATGTTAATTAGAGTTATCCAATAAATAATCGTCATTATGAGAGTTACTGTCGTTTAGTTCAGTTACATTATATACCGCACTTTTCTCTTAAACAACAGTTGATAACTATCAGCTGTACCATTTTCAAACAAACTCTAACAGTTATCACGAAACCACTGCTAGAATTAAAACTGCAATCTGCGGTAAAACTACAATCATATAAAAATGAATGTTTGTGCAAAAGCGCTGAGAGGACTTGTGTATTCTCTCTTTCATCTCTTAAAGTGTGCTCTACGAATGAATCTAATTAACAAAAATGTCATTGTATTAATTTATCTTATCCTTAATGTAACAGTAGGCAGGTAATTCATAACAGCCAAATAATTTAAAATTTCTGGTCATTGGGCAAATAATTTATAATTTTTGATCAATAGGAAAATAATTTATAATTTCTGGTCAATTGGTAAATAATTTATTATTTCTTGTTTGAAAACAACAGAACCATTTAGTTCTTCTGTTCGTGATTTCAACAATGTCGCTCTTAAAACATTAAGAGGCCAAACAATAATTTATGATTTCTGGGTCGAAAACTGCAGAACTAATTCGTTCCTCTCTCCGTTATTTCGACATAGTCTCTGTTGAAACTAAGGCCTAAGTTATGACCAACTAGCTCATTAATCGGCTGACTGGATTACTTTCTACCACATTATTGGACTGGCTGTCAGAGGTCCTATACAAAACAATATTAGTTCAAATAAATATATATTAGCAGCCGACTGGTAGGTTTTAAGGGGGAATTAGTTCAAGAGTATACATTTACATCTAATCAAGTAAGTTTTAATTAAATATAAAGTAAAAGTATTTTCAAAGTACCCCCAAAATGATTACAAAGACATACTTCATTAAGATCAAGTTTAAACTTGTTTATACTTTTCGAAGTTTAAATGACCATTAATATCATGTTTATGTTTGCCCATTTACGTCGGAAAAAGCAAAACTGTCCCAATTTATTACGTCCTTAATCTTTGTCTTATTAATTATTGGATATTAATTTAAAAAATCTTCATCAAAACAACACTTCATGTTTATGACGCCTTTTAAAAATAAAAAAACCACTCTAAAGCTATTTTATACTTTGACGCTTTTATATCATAAAATCTGTAACTGACGATTCTCATAAGAACCTACATAATTAAATCAAATTTCCCTACGTAAAACTGCTATGTGTTCCTAAGCAAGGTGTTTCCAAACACAACCATATAATAGATGTTTATAAGCTACCGTCTGCTTATTTCATTGGATGACTTTACTCTCTCCAGGACAGAATATTTTTTACAGCACATAAAGATCTTACAACAATAACATGACAAGAAGTCTAGCTACATATTTGCCGCTCACTCAACCTGTTTTTGTTGCACATCTCCAAAGACTAGCAGAGTATCAGGTCCATGCCATTGTACACCGTAAGGAAATCCAGAACCATCAAGGTAGATTCCGCATAGAGAGCCCCAGGCAGGGCCCGACTTTGATCCAATGGGGCCCTGGGCAAAGCAGACTTTGGGGGCCCCCTCCAAGGACAGATCCAGAGGGAGGCCATGTGCCCCCCCCCCCTCCTCCAGGAGTAGATTTCCACATGAACATGTGAGACACTCACCAAGGTCCCCCCCCCCATAAATTTAGACCGGAAATTCAAAAAATTTTCGACCAACAAGTCAAACATTTGAATAATAATAATAATAATAATAATAATAATAATAATAATAATAATAATAATGTGTTAATTAATTTACTTTTAATGTTAATAAATAAATTCAGGAAATTTTCTTTTGAAATGAATATAGTGGGTGCACTGTGCCCCACCCAGGATTTTTTTTCTGTATCCGCCACTGCCCACCTTTACTGAATTAAAATAAAACCAAATTTTCAAAATTATGTACAACTTAATACTAAATTAGTGGGCCCCATAAATTTGAGGGCCCTGGGCAAGTGCCCCACTTGCCCATGCGGAAATCTGGGCCTGGCCCCAGGCAAGCAAGAATATGTTCAGGGGAAGCCCGCTCAAATCTTCCGCCTTGATCATCCTTCTTATAACTGTTTAATCCAGTCTAGACACCTTGTAAAATCTGCACCTGAATGGCTGGCAATATTTGTTTTACGGGTTACCCCTTTTGATCGCTCCTTCGATCGCTGGAAGACCCTGGTATGTTCTATTAGATTACAATGTAAAATACCACGTTCTTCCAACTACCATCTTGATTGTTATTTTAAATTCTAATCCGTCTTAACTACTTCGCAATCGATACACAAGATATACGTAAAATATGCTGTTGGTGATGTTTCTAATGTCCCCTGACCGGAATCATATTCCAGAACAGGTTCTTATAGGCTAGCGGGGCTGGATCCCATCTCACTGTGGTATTCCCGGCAACAAAAAAGCGGATGCGCTGGCCTAAAAAAGTTGTTATATTATTCAAGCCCCATGTAACCTGGTTAGCTATAAGTCCGACTCGGCATTGATCAATCAAGTACTTAAGACAAAGCACATGTCATTACTAAAAGAACGTACGAAAGAAAAATCGTGGAGAATCTCCATTCAGAATATCCCCGATTGTCCAAGAAGCAGTGCAGTAGCTGCCTTTCGTCTTACGACTAAGCATGATTGCTTATATGCTCATCTTTACAAACTTCAGATAGTGGATGGCCCTGCCTGTCCCCTCTGCTGCAGTAGTGCGGCGATGAATGGTGATCATCTCCTCGTTTGTTCAGCCCTCACACTGAACTGCATCTTTTCCCGATACTGGGAAGCCAGAGACTTTTTGAACAATTTTTCTTCTTAATTCTTTCTGCGTGTGTTTCATGTTTTACTGTTTATTTGGTTCTTGCATTTGAGTTTTTGTATAACAGTATACTTTATATGCGTATTTGTCTTTTGTGTATTGATCTCTGTACGGCGTTAGAATAATGTCTGTATCGCCTGCTGCATTGGAAATTAAAAAAAGGCTAGGGGGGTTAGGGGTGCGGCTCCGATTTTAAAATGGCACCACAAGGGTCGGAGTCTGATTTAGGCAGGTGCCTGCTCAATTTTGACAAAGCAACCCCAGGGGAGACATCTGGGGGAGACCCTCTCCCACCCTCTTTGACTTCATAGAGGGACTTACCGTTGTGGGGATTTAACGTGCCCATATCCGGCCTAGACACGGAGAAATTTTATGGCGCTTGTTGGTATTCGATCCTAGCATCCTCAGCACCGCAAGCCGACATGCTACCACTAGATTACTTCTAGTTTCTTTTAGAATATGTATGATATATCATTTCTGTCGAGAAGACCACATAGTATACTGGTTAGTGTCCCAAGCTTCCGGGCTTGGGTTCTGACTAAGACATGGACGTTCCTGTACAGACTACTCTCTTATAGGGTAAGTGCATGCCACATTTACAAAAAAAAATTTATGTTGATTTATTTTTCAAAAGGATAATTGGACTTTCCGATGTTGAAAATATGGCCCCAGGATTTGATTACTTTTTTTATTTGTTGGCTTAGTGCAATTGTTCTTATGCATTATTTCAGAAGTATGAATGATCAAAGGCATTAAGTTTGTACAGTATTCTTTTGTACTGAATTCTTCGTTAATATATACTTCTCTATGTTCCAAAAATTGTTTTAATATTATAATAATGGTATCGTTTCCTTAAAAAAAAATGTTTTTTTATAAAAAGAATTAGCCAGATTTTAGTCGGAATGTATTTACAGAATTTATTTTAATTATAGGGGAATTAAGCGTGTAAAAACACTATATAAAATAATAAGAAATGCTTTAAAAATATACGGGGATTTATTGAAGATTTCACAAAAATTTTTCTACTCATAATAATCTAATAAATATTGTTTAGAGTTCGCAGGTGAACAGCAAATCAACAAAGACTTTTTTAAGTTTTTGTTTGATAGTATTTTTTACATTTTCTGAATTTTCTCTGAATATTATAAACTATATATTTCAAATAGTTAAATGTAGTAAAACTTAAGTATTCAATACAATAAACTTTACGTTCTCGAATAAAAACTATAGAACTTTAATAAATTTTCCCTGAATTTCGTAAGTTATTTATTTTTACGGTGTAGATCGGTAAAAATCTGACCTTTAAAAGGTGATAATCCAATAATCAGGATTCCCTTGATATTGTTAGAAGAAATGTAGATTTATAAGTTTCTGTCATATTTTTTTCATGATATAGTTTTGCTTTATGAGAAAGTTTTACGTTGGTGTTTCAATATTAGAGCTCTATCGTTAAATTAACTTTAATAATGAAGAAAAAAAAACCAGCATATTCTCAATGCTTCTAATTCTTTTATAATTCTGGATCAGATTTGCTAATTGCTTTCATAAACAAAATTTGGTATTATAAAAAGAAAACATCATTCTTGGATCCATTGGAAACTTTCATTACCGAAAAGGAAGTTCTCGGATAAAAAAGATAGAAATTTATTAAATTTTCCGTCAATTCCGTAAGTTATTATTGTGAAGATCGGTAAAAAACTGACCTTTAAAAGGTAATAATCCAATACTCAGGATTCGCTTGATTTTTGTCGGAAGCAATTTAGATGTTCAGGATTCTATATATCATATACATTTTTTCATGATATAGTTTTACTTTATAAGATAGTTTTTGCGTAGGTGTTTCAATATTAGAGCTCTATTGTTAAATTAACTTTGAGAATGAAGAAGAGAAAAAATACCCAGCATATTCCAATGCCTCTAATTCTTTTATAATCCTGGATCAGATTTGCGCGTAGATTTTATAAACTAAATTTGGTATTATAAAAAAAAGAAAACACCACTATTGGATGCATTGAAAGCTTTCATTACTGAAGTCAAGAAAAAATAATGCATCAACTGAAATTTAAATTATTTAAACTAAAGGAGATATTTTTAGAACAAAATGTCATACTTACTGTTATTTATGAATAAAAATGTATCTTGGCATTTCAAATTGTCTCTTCTATTCACCCGCTTCCTCGTTAATTAAAAGTTGATGAGATGAAATGGAGAAAAATGATTAAGTAGGGTCCGCGGAACCATTTCTAATTATTTTAGATAATAGACCCTTTGTCCTAAACTAGAGGGATGAATGTCTGGAATCTCTCTTCAAACAAAGCAATGCTCTGATAGGCGATAATAAATTATGAGTTGGAATATAAAAGAATAGAATGAGAAGGTCTTCGAAAGCTGGTATGTGAAAACAAATTATGCAAACATTCCCAGTTTAATTTGTTTTGTTTTTTTCATTTTTAATTTAAAACAAGCATTCTACTACAGAAATACGTTTTCAATGTTTTAACATTTTTGTTATATTGATAAAGAATTAATATTGATGGCTTAGTTCTTGTTGAGAATTATGAATAACATTATTCATGACGGAACTAAAAAATATCACAAATTCACAATTCAAAAATTTCACAAATTCACATTCAAAAAGTTCGCAAATTCACAATTTAAAACATTCACAAATTCAGAATTCAAAAAGTTCGTAAATTCACAGTTCAAAAATTTCGCAAATTCACAATTCAAAAAGTTCACAAATTCACAATTCAAAAAGTTTGCAAATTCACAATTCAAAAGTTCACAAATTCATAATTCAAAAGTTTCACAAATTCACAATTCAAAAAGTTCACAAACTCACAGTTCAAAAGTTCTTATTATCAAAAATATGTTATCTTAGTTGAAAGAATTAAAAATGTCAGTAAATTGTCAAGGGCACGTAATTTATGCATGCCTAATTTCGTAGTTTCGCTTATTAAAAAAAAAAACTTCTTACAGAAAGTAAATTAAAATTATCTTTTTGGGTTTAGAAAACTATCATATTTCGTTAAGTTAAGAATCATATTTAATCGCATACATTAAAGAATGATTGACGTTGGAAATACTAACAAATAAACAAAAGAATTGTCACCATCGAAGAAATCTTTCACTTAGAATATCAAAAACGTCCAGAAACCGCGGAGCCGGCATCGACTTTGCTCCCAAGGGCTAAAAATCTATTATAGGCAAGTTAATACCACTGTTATACTTTAAAAATTAGGTCAAATGCTCCTAAATGAATTTAAGTTATTTTAGAAACATAAAAGATGAATTAACAGGTTACAAATTAATATTCAAAAGAATAAACAGAAATTAATGGTGTAATATACACTAAAACTATGCTGCATTGTATTTATCAAGCATGGGGGAAAATCTGATGCTGAACATATTTTTGTTCAACTTTATAAAATACTGCAAATCAATGGTGCAAAATAATATGTCTTGCCATTTACGTTTAATGCTCCTATTATTAGGACTTGGGTGAAATACGAGGAAAATACCTTTTCTGCCTTATTTTTTTTATTTTTTATTTTATCAAACTAACAATAGAGCCCAACAAATACTCATTAAATGCACCCTCCACTCAAAAACTCTCCTAATGCCTCAAGCCAGTGTTCATCTCCGTATATCTCTGCTCTCCAATTCATCTTCAAGTCTTCCTTCCTCTTTTAATTAAATTCAAGCCCATTCTTTAAGCTCTTTATGACGCTCGGTCAATCTTTAGCCTATGTCTTCCTCAAATTTGCATACCTCATATTCCTATTCAGTAAAAGCTGAATATTTTAGATATTTCATTTTTGTTGGATTGGAGCAAAAAAAATGTTGGGCATTAATTTCCGTATTTTGTTGAAAAGCACTTCTAAAGAAAGGAGTCCATTTTTTTCATGAGTAAATAAAAAGTGGACCTTTATATATTATGCATAGAAAAATTTATACACAGAAATTTTTTTCACTAAACCCTGTAATTTCTGTTTTATATATTAAATTTGTATAAATTGTAATTTATGATTTTTTATAGTAATTGATTTGTAAAAGCACGAGTTTTGGAATTTTGGGGATAGGATTAGAAATTCTGATTTTTTTTCTCTTAAGCCTGCTGTGAACTAAGCCTATTGGATTCCCTCACCTCAATGTTAACCTACGAGGAAATTGTATCCAATGATTGCCGACTAGGATTTAAAGATTTTTTTCAAATTGTACTCTGTAACAGAGAAAGAAATTTTACATACCCTTGTAGCATAATATTTTGATATTACCCTTGGAGCATAATATTTTACATTACCCTTGTAGCATAATATTTTGAATCAGAGATATTTCAGGGTTAGTTGAATCTCTGGGTATTTCGTAATGAGGTGAAAAAGCTAGATCTATATTGCATTTCATATACAGAAAATGTTCAATTCTAAATACGCTTCATTTCAAACCAAGCAGTACAGACTTGAAATGAAGGCCTTATTTGAATAGTGGTGCAACTCCACTTTAAAAAAAATAGAGTTAGCCTCACTTTCATATTCATACAAGTCATTTCTATCTTATTTTTAAACTGGTTCACCTCAATTGGCAGCTTATTTCTGCTGCCAATAGAGGGCATTACATATTAGACTTCATCAGTCATTTCTCAGCACTCATTAGACTTCAAGGCTCTGAATCCCAAAATGAATAAGAATAGAGTTGGACCACTATTCAAATAAGGCCTTCAAATTAATTCGATGTATAAAAACTATATCGTATTCTTAGGACTTTTTTATTGCTTTATTTTGTTCTATGATTAATTAATTTCTTGAATTGACCATGCCGATCAAATGATACAAAATAGATTATGAAATATTATAAATATTAAATAATAAAGTGAAACTTCTCTATGGCCAATAATGGTTCCGAAAAAAAAGTGGCCGATTTTAGGGACGGCCGTCGAAAAGAGGTTTCCTCCGTAACAGTGGCTGTATGGAGTCTTTAATTGATTCTGAACGAAATATGGCCGTTTGGTGGGGTGGTGGCTGAATAGGTCTGGTCGGTTAGAGAAGTTTACCTGTATAAAAGCAATATATATGAAATATTAAAAATATTGAATTTCAAAAGCTTAAAATAATAACTATAAAGGTATTAATAATCAATTGATATTTTTTAGCTTAACCCGTAAATGGTAACATCTCTCGGAACCACTCTAACAGTAACATCCGTCCATGAGACTAAGTTGGATTTCGTAGCTCATTCCTTATGTAATTTTCCAATTTTCATTAAATTGTAGGTCTATATTTGAGGTATTATTTATTTATAAAATATATTTACACTTAGTTTTAATTTTAATATAACTTTAATCAGTAAAAGTCTGTCTAATTTGTGTTAGAATTTCAGTAAGATCTACAAAACAAAATTAAATTATTAGAAATAGATAAGAATAAAAAAGTAAACTAGTGAAAAATATAAAAATGCTTAAAATAAAATTTCATCATAAAAGTTTTACAAATTTTGTACACAAATATTACATATCTTTTTTGAACACTCCAAGCAATTAGGTGTGTCACGCTTCACACACTTGTAGTTCGTCATTCGCTTTTTGTGTAAGTACCTAAAGTTTTTCCTCTTCTCCAACTTGTCACTTTTTAAGGATTGCTTACTTAAACTTGCTTCTTGGTCATCTTCTGGAGGAACCATATCTATTATATTTTTTTAGTCGTCTCATAGACGGACCAAATACGTACCTTTAAAGTAATATCCGTCTCTAAAGCGGAGTGAGTTTTCTTTGAATGTTAAATGTAAGGCGATAAAGTAAACAATACTCAAAGATAAACAAACACAACCAAGGTCATGGAATAATTGAAGCATAGCTCGAACATGAAGGTTTCAAATCGATAATTATGCACCCTAGCGGGAAAAGTATGAACTCTACCCGTCCGAGAGACGGATGTTACCATTTAAGAGTTAAAAAAATCTGTTGCCAAGAAATAAACCTAAAGACAGTAGAAGAAGAAGACATAGGTAACATATGATGATAAGTTTTATATTATCAACACGAAAGTTTATGAGTAGATTATGAATACTAATAACTAAGGTCTGAGCTTCATAACCTCAAGACTAGGGCTGTACCAACTGAAACCCGCAGGTATAGTTAATAACGCATATTTCTCAATTCCTTTTTTTTTCAAATGCAAATATTGCCCTATTGAGAAATTTTAAGGCACCTTCTGTCTTTTTTGATAAAAAGCATTTCAATGCGTGATCTTTATTATCATTGTTCATTTTTTAATAAAATGCATTTTTTATTGTAAATTCACAGGAAAAATGCTGAAAAACGTTAAAATAAGATAAGTTACAACCCCCTCCCACACACACACACACATATATATATACATGGTACTGTGTGTATAATATATATGCACATTTAGATTAGGAAGGAAATTTTCTCCGAGGCCAAACGGCAACGGTATGCATTGTAAGATTATATTCAGCATTCCAAAGCGGTTAAGAAGGCAATAACTTCGTGAATAGGTTTATTTACGAGGCAGATTAGTTTATATGTTTATATTTAAGACTTTAATGCCTTACATTATTGCACAACATTTTCCAACTTCTACGAGTATTTACTTTCAACCCTAGTGCACTAAATCAGTATTTAGCGAATTTCAAACTGCAGACTTCAAAATTTAAATTTTAATAAGAATATATTTATTATTCTAAAAGTTATACTTCTCTAAATGACTTGTTATAAATTCCCTAAGTTTTCTATTCTTTGACAGAATAGTAGGTTCTTAAAAATCTTTATTAATGTGATACTTTATAAAATGGTCAATAAACTAAAAAATTGTCTGCGATAAACTCATAAACAAAGCCTCGACTTATATCTACTGGAGAAGTATGAGCATGTAAAGCATAAACCGATTAAGAGTTCATTATTCATAAAATTTGGAACTTTTGCATTGTCATCTATATATACAGAGGCTATTCGCACATATTTTAGACGATTTTGGTAAGCGGTAATAAAAAATAGTTTGCTGCAAAAGAAATAACTGCAATTGTACTATGTTTTTAAAAGTCAAAATTATCGTCTGCGGCTTGAAAGTTTTGTTTTTATTCAAAATGGCGTTTTTAACAAAGCAGTGGTTCGAAGACTACGTTTATGCTCTTTCCGAAGAGAAATATGCATGTTCCGTTATCCAAAAACGATGTGAGAGTCATGGTTTTGTGATATCTAAAGCGTCGATAGGTAATATCGTCAACAAGAAAGGAAAAAACGTCAAATTGGAGCCTCAAGTGGGACAAAAATTCCAAACAAGTATCCAAGTAAAAACGGACATCTTCGACTATTGCAAAGGTACGTTGTTTAATGTTAAAAGAAAATCCCCCTAGTCAAAGGACAGTTGCAAAATCATTAAAATGCTCGGTGTCCACTGTAAACAAAATGATAAACGTAGATTTAAATCTTAAGAAAGCGAAAAAACGCAATGCGCATCGTCTTCTTCCAAATCATATCGCTGAACGCAGGACACGCTACAGAATTCTATATGAGAAACACTTATCCAAAGAAAAATGGAAAACAATTGTCACAATAGATGAATCATGGGTGTATTTAAATGATTGCAACAAAAAAAGAGCCATTTATTATCATAAAAGGGGAGAAAAAAATTTAAGTACATGGTTCAAAGAATCGAAAGAAAGTTTTTCTAAGGGATTCATGATTGTTGCTGGTTTTTCTTATAATGGCAAGTTAAAAATGAAGAAAGTGGAAAAAAATGTCAAGATTAACTCCAAATACTATCAGGAACATATTTTATCGCCAATTTTTCTGAATGATATACCATCGCTTTAACCACAGTGCCATCAATCTGTGAGACTCCATCAGGACAAAGCTAGCAGTCACACATCAAAATCCACTGTAAATTTCCTAAAAGAAATGGAACAAAAAACTGGTATCAAGGCTATACCCTTCACTATACCCTTCCCTACTAAATCTCCCGATGTATCACCTATGGATTTTTGTGCTTTCGGACTTTTAAAATCTGCATTATCCAAACGTCGTCCCAAAACCCTTACAGGACTCTGGAAAGCTGTTCAGGAGGAATGGGATAGAATACCTCTTCTGAAACTTCAAAAGGCATTATTATCCTGGAATTGCGGTGTCGAAAGATAGTTCAGAATAAGGGATGTCAAATATAACATTTAAAACACAAGAATTTTATGTAATTAAGTTTTGTGAATACAATATATATCGTCTAAAAAATGTGTGAACAACAGCCTCTGTATAATGCTAAATTTCGATGTTGTTGTAGAGGCTTTATTAGTCAGTAACTCAATACATCACTAAAAGCAGACAATACCGTCATATTTTTAAGAAAAAAATATCCATAAAGAGAGTATTTTAATGAAATTTTTATTAAAATCATTCGTGAGTTTGCAGAATTATAGGTATTTTGAATGCTACATTTCCAATCAGCTATCATTTGCTTATTTGTTTTAGGTTTGCAATAATTTTTGGAGAACACCCGATGAAAAATCGCCCACTATTTACTAAATTTAAAACAAAATAAAATTCAAAGGTTATCGTATTTGACGGAAACGTGTCTCAAAAAAGGATTTGAACAGTAAAACATGATCAATAGTTAATTAGAACTATTGCTAGTTTTCGTTTTGTGATCGGGAAATAGTCACACATATTTTTTTCGAAAACTACGGTTGACAGTTTCGTGTAAAAGTCATTATTACACGATTTTTAAGAAACCTCCGAACTTTAAAAATAATTTCAAAACGCCTACTTTTCGTGAAATTACCACCACAATAACTTTTTTGGTTGTCATGGTTTTAGACTACATCATCTATTATTTCATGAAAACATCAATCACGATCACCGTTAAAAAAAAAAAAAAAAAGTTGGTAAATTTTCTAAAAGAAAAATATTTTTAATATTTTTAAGTCCCATCGTGTTATTTTTATTAAAAGAATCAGTTAATATCCCACTAGAAGAGTTAACGTACATGTCTGAATACGCTTTTTATTTAATTCATTGTATGGGCACCCCAAAAGATCTGATAAACCAAACTAGGCGTCACGTTTCACACGTGTGGGGAGAGATCTCAAGTGGATGAGAGTTCCGACTTTTTGCTTTCAGTTCAGCGCCTCTCAGTCTGCGGGTTGTGTGTTTGAGAGTCTAGGAAGGCACTTATCGTAATGAACATCTCAAAAAGAGAAATTGAAATCTCATACATGAGTAAAGCGACAGATTGTCTAGTATAGGCCAATAGACTTATGAAAACATGCACTTAAGAAGGAAAGGAGTTAAACAAAGATTTTTGAAAGACCGTATAGAAATTAGCAGTGCAATGTACGCGCATTTATGAATCGCTCATCTAAAAAAAAAATATGAAATGAGATATGAAGTACACTGGAGTAAGAAATTCAGAGAATTTGCAGACTTGGTCGATTATCTCTAGAACTACTGTACCTATTTTAATGAAATTTGATTTATACTTACATTGATACAATACAAAACAAATAACTATTCAATAATTGTAATACACACGCGTGATCGTGCGTAACACTCGTTGGAGTCGGAAGGTATGAAACAGCGGTTGCAGAATAAATAAGAAAATGGGTAAATTCTTGGTGTTATTTTGCAGAAATCAGTTAATTTCAAATTGTAATAGTAAAAATGAGTAGCCACCAACGTTTAGATGATGGAATGAGGTGGCGAATTGTGGGGAGGCTAGAAGCAGGCCAATCTCAAGTCCAAATTAGTAGAGAGTTCAATTTAACGCCCAGAGTCGTGTGTAACTTATGGAAACAGTTCCAGGATACCGGATCCATCGAGAGAAGGCCTGGCAAGGTTGTCCAAGAGCCACGACGACCAGAGAAGATCGCCATTTGTCGATTATAGCGAGGCGTAACAGGAGTGCTACAGCTTCTCAGCTCTCTCGTGACTTGTATGCAGCCACAGGAACCCGTGTATCAAGGGTGACTGTTTCCAAAACACTTCATGAGAGAGGGTTGTTTGCAAGAAGACCTGCTGTTTGCGTCCCGCTCCCTTCTACGAACAGGAGAATCCGTTTATCATGGTACAGAGAGCATAGAGATTGGAATATGGATCAATGGGCAACTGTTCTTTTCACTGATGAGTCCCGGTTCAGCCTAATCACCGATTCTCGCCGTACGTTCATATGGAGAGAACCAGGGACCCGCTACCTAGCCTCCAATGTCCGCGAAATCAACCATTTTGGCGTAGGAGGTTTAATAGTCTGAGCAGGCATCATGTTGGATGGCCGCACACCTCTCCATGTCTTTGAAAGAGGCACTGTGACTGGTATGGGGTATAGGGATGAGGTTTTGGAGCCCTATGTTCGCCTTTTCAGGGGTGCAGTTGGCCCTGGGTTCATTTCAATGGACGATAATGCGAGGCCACATAGAGCTCTTCTGGTCGACGAATTTCTAGAGAGTGAGGATATTAGCCGGATGGATTGGCCAGCCAGATCTCCAGACCTTAACCCTATAGAGCATGTCTGGAACGCTCTGGGGAGGGCAATTGCAACTCGCAACCCCCCTCCGAGAACCATCCAGAGAATGAAAATGGCGTTGCTGAACGGGTGGGACCAATTGCCACAGGAAATGATAAACTGCCTTATTTCAATTATGAAATCACGATGCGAGACCTGTATATCTGTAAGAGGGGACCATACCCCCTATTAAACCATCTATTAACCCATTTGTTTTGTTTATTCTGCAACCACTGTTTCATACCTTCCGATTCCAACGAGTGTTACGCACGATCATGCTTGTGTATTACAATTATTGAAAGGTTATTTATTTTGTATTGTTTCAGTGTATGTACATATCAAATTTCATTAAAATCGGTACAGTAGTTCTAGAGATAATCGACCAACTCTGCAAATTCTCTTAATTTCTTACACCAGTGTACTAATATACAGACATTTTTATTAAAATTCAACTTAATACATTTCCGTTGCTTTTATAGTTTAATTTAAAATGATATGCGTAAATTTATTTTACTGCCTTTGCGCAAAAATTCTGATCAATTAAGATGTTCTCTAATCTTTTACCTTTGTTAATATGCATTAACCGTAAATGGTTTATAAATATATATAAAATGTTAATATAAAACATTTTGAAAACACAGAATCGATAAGCACAATACCAATTGGTTCCTATCTTGAGGTACATTATTCTTGCAAATTTTAAAATCAAATTTTAAAATCCAAATTTAAAAATCAAATTTTAAAATTTCGTCTGCAAGTAAGATGTTGCTATTGTATGAGATAAGTTATGCTCTGCTAATCCGTAACTATGGATAGATAAAATTTTCTCATAAAGTGTACTTTTATGAAATAAAATGCATTGTTTTCCATTCCATGAGTTCATACCGTAATCAATTTTTTCACGTACTTTGCACGTGATTTGCGATGCCTTTCCTATTAATTATTTTATAAGTGTTTTTCAATACAGAGACTCGATATGTGTGTATACTAATCATATAATTTTAACAAATAACTACTATTTCGGGTTATGACTGTTTAGATTTCTTTAATGAATCGGTCGAACCTTGCGGTATTTCCGTATTTGATTGGATTCCTGAAGTTGACAGTATATTATTTAAATTAAGGGAGACCCGCAAGAAAATAGCTAAAATTTTTATTATTGACTTCAAAGCAACCATTTCTTTTTATAGTATTTAAGCATATATTTGTAAGCAAGAATGAATAAAAAAATCAATTTTCTATATGGAAATTTATTTTATATTGAGATTTTTATGATTTTTTACACGATTTACATACTTTTTAAAAATACTACTCCTTTTTCAATTTTCAAGTTTTTTTTATAAGTTAAATTTTTATAATAATGCCATAGTATATGCTACAAACCTATGGAGAGCTTTTATAAAATACGGTTCTGCATTTTTGTAAAAAAATATTTTACTCATTATATGGTTGATTTTTGAAAAAAACAATTCTCCTTTTTCATGTTAATCAATTTGTAAAAAAAAAGTTTAAGCATTTTTACAAAAAAACTTTCCCTATGTTTCTTAAACATTCAATGAAGGTGTATATACTAATCATATATTTCTAACAAAGAACCACTATCTCGGGTGATGACTTTTTAGATTTCTTTAATGAAGTGGTCGAACCGTGCAGTAATTCCTGTTTGATTAGATTCCTGAAGTTGACTGTATATTACTTAATTTAATCGATAAACTGAAATTAGCAATGAGAATTCCAGCAAACATTGCGAAACCGTATTTATTCCCTATGAGCTTGAATCATGACCTACTGAGTTAAACTCCATCTACACATTTTTATCTTTCACACGAATTTCTTTCTGCTCACTGACGAATTTATTATATGACGCAATGAATCCTCTAAAACAATTATCATATTTATTGAAAAGTTAAAATTCCAATGTAAGTGGATTGAAGTTTCAGAGGTAAATATGCTCACGTGACATCAAAATAGGGGCAGATTCGCCATCTATGAGGTTAGAGAGGGTGGGAGAGGTTACGATCTCAGCAGATGTCAACCCTGGGGGTGCTCGGTCAAAATTGAGGAGGCAACTAGCTAAGACGGACTCCGTTCTATATAAACCGGAGCTGCATACTTCAGCCCGATGCTTATATGGACCTGGTTTGGAAGTTACAGCCAGGTGACATTAGAAACAACAACTACAGAAACAAAACATAGTCACCGTAGGATGATTTAATTGTATTTCTAATCTGAGGCTTATATTCGAAAAGCAGAGTTAAAGGACTCTGATATTGGACATATTATAGAGAAGGACATTGATATTAACTATCGATACACAGATTAAACGCATTCACTAGTTGTTTGCTTGAAAAAAAAGGTATAAAAGTAAACAAAAGCATTGTAGAATTTGAAAGTCGAATAAATGTTTGAGTTAAAATGTAAACAGATTTTAGTGTTTACAAATCCAATCAATTTGTAAATCATCTGATATTTGGACAAAAAAAACTTTCTTATTAGGATAATTTAAAAAACAATAGCACGTAATGAGTAATTAAAATATACATGAACCTAATTAAGAGATTAAAGTAAGATGGATGGCAAAAACCCTACATATCTTCATGACTATATCAGGCAAGGATTGTCACAACATCCGTCTCTTTGATCATTTCGTATTCCAGCAGGAGGTGGCTATTACCCAACACGCAATGTTGCGGCTGAGAAAAACACTAAAACACACGTCGAAAGGAGACGCACGAAATATTCAACGCAGATGAAAGCGATACTTCAGGGCAACACGAAACCGAAAGACTAATGAAAATCTCTTCAAGAGGTAATCCATCTTGCACATGTGTCAAAAGCAAATGATCAGCCCTAATGTACACGAGAGTAAATACGTTGCCTCTTTGTAATTTGGAAGATATCTGAATGCCCTTTTGTATTGAAAACGTTCAATAGTGTACTTATAAATGTCTTTTAATGGTAAAAAATGCTAAGTCTTGAAATACTCATTGACAGACACTATCCATTAACTTTAACATTCTGAATAAGTAATTGAAAATCCCAGTTGGCAAACGAAAATTGATTTCTCTCTCATACTACGATGCATACCGTTAATGAATTGTGTATTGTTCCATGACTCTACTTCTAGTGTTAAACAACGTTAAGCATTTTTTATATAGACCTATGACCTTGATTTCTCCACAGTTTAACTAAAGCAAAATTTTGGAAAATAAATAATTAATCGCTTTTTAATGAATATTTGAACAATAGTTACTTAATCTACAAAATGACATGGTAACATTCCATTTTTATTCATACAAAAGTGGAAGAAAAGAGGATGACAGATAGACGTGCAGAAGTATTTAACAATGTTAATCAACGAGTATTTGAACTTTTAGGAATCTGTAAGACCATAAACTAAGATTCTATGGTATTACAGGGTTAATACTGAGATATCCAATACTCAGGAATTCAATATAATTTACGTATGATTATAATCCCAGCAGTCATGCCACGGAAACCAAAAACAAAACAAACAAAAATACACTATCTTTTAAACAGACAATCCGATGACAGCATAACATAGATTTTTAGACCTCGCAGCTTGTGCATTGTGCGAAAACGTCCTAAGATAAGCTCAAAAAGAGGTATATGCTTTGTAAAAAAGCGAGTTTAGAAGTTCTTGATGACTTTGCTTTCTACGCTCAATAGGACCACTCATTACAAAATATGAAACGATATTAAAAATTTGCTGTAGTTTAGAAGTCAAGCTTATGACAGAGTGTAGGCTGAAATGAACTACGGGACTCAAAACTTGCCAAAATAAGATATATTAATTGAATGAGTTAATTTGTAGGGAAGAGTGTAAACGCTATAATTAACCCTTTACCACACACATGCCAGGATAAAATCTACCCTAGGTCCAGACATTTAATCAACAAGGAGGAAGATTGTACATGTCATTTCTCGTTTACTTATACCTTTCAAGGTCAAGATCACAAAGAAGTGGCTAAACGCAAAGTTAACTTTGTTTGGAATTTTTCACTTTTTCAAGACTGAAACTCTGAATAGGAATAATCCGCTCCACGCACGTCATCTTCATGATGTAACATATTCGCTTCAGTGGTCTCAAAGAAACTCAACCAATTTAAAAACATTTATTAAACAAACAAGGCTGAACTTTATAAACAAATGAAATATTTCAAATTGAAGTGTTACTCGTTCTTGGGTTGTAAAATCCTCCCGGTTCTAAGGGAGGTGGACAGTGTATCCGTTTCCAGTCTCGCCATCCAAAGCGTGGAAAAAACGGTAAACTCGTACGGCTGTTCCGATGACGTCATCTCTTTCACGAGTAACTTGAAATTTGCACATCCGTGTAGGATTTTGCGATGCATTTGGCAGAGCATAGTTCTCTAGGACTAAAAAAAGGTTTAGGAAAGACTTTCATGAAGTCTTCATAGATATGACGTCATACGGCGGACACCGTATCGCCCAGTTCTCCTCGGGATTTTAAAAATATCGCACATTCGAGTATCCTTGCTGCTCTACAACATCCGACGCGTGAGGGCACGTAGAATCTTCCAGAAAGCTCCGTGTTTCTTCGATCGGTAGCGGTAAAATCTGTAATTTCGGTAACCTGACGTCACCGCTTTCACAAATTAGGGCCTATTCACATAGGAGTCCGTTGCGTAGCGTTAAGGAAAATATGACGTTGAGACTAAAATAAACCAATCATAGGCGTTAAAAATTTCATTGCTAATCGTTTGGAGGCATATGATTGGTTTATTTTCGTCTCAACGTCATCTTTTCCTTAACGCAACGCAACGGACTCCTATGTGAACAGGCCCTAATACGGAATCGGCACGAATACGCTATATTTTCGGCTTTCTGGGAAGAGGTCTTTTGTATAAATAAACCTTTCGCATGAATTAGAGACGTCCTTAGTGCTACTTTTTGCCAATAAGGTGCCGAAAAAGCGATCAACTGCTACGACGGTTTATCTGGCCGTCATCGCTTCCTATAGTAACTTGAAACCTGCGCCATCGTTTCCATTTTTTGGGACGCATTTGGCAGAGTACCATTTCTCCCCGTTCTCCTAGGGATTTTAAAAATCTCGCAAATTCACGTTGGTTCATCCTGAAAGCTCCGTATTTCTTCGATCGGCAGCGAGAAAACGCCGCAATTTCGATATTCTGACGTCAAGGTTTTCACGATTAAAACGGAATCGGCGTCAACGCTATATTTTCGGGTTTCAGGGCAGAGATCTTTTTGAGCAATAGACCTTTAGGATGAATTAATGGTGTCTCTAGTGCTACTTAATACCAGTTAGGTGGTGAAAAAAGATAAACTCGTACGACAGTTTCGGTGACGTCATGGCTTTCACGAGTAATCTCAAACTTGCACCCCCATGCTCATTTTGGGGATGCATTTGGCACAGCATAGTTCTCTAGGACTGTAAAAAGCTTGAGGAAGGACTTTAAATAAGTCTTCAGAGGTATGACATCATACGGCAAGATTGGATTCCGGACACCGTATCGCATCATTCTCCTTGGATTTTAAAAATCTCGCCAATTTGAGTATCCTTGCGAATCTGAGAGATCAGACGTGAGAGAGGCACGTTGGTTCGTCCCGAGAGCTCTGTGTTTCATCGATCGTTAGCAGGAAAAATCTGTAATTTCGATAATCTGACGTCACCGCTTTCACGTTTCATATGGAATCGGTGCCAACGCTCTCTCTCTCTCTCTCTGTATATATATATATATATATATATATATATATATATATATATATATATATATATTTATTTATTTATTTATAACTGATGTGTAATACGTAGAGGGAAAAAAAACAAATCATCTGTCTTGAAAATTGCGGAAAACATGTTCCTGACGCAGGCATCTTAGAGAAAGATCAATAAATACCAGTGTTCCGCTCCGAATGTGCCACATTACTGGAAAATCCATTGACGTGTCTGTAAACATTTTTCCAATAATCTAAAGCTTTAATTTTTACCTTCATGGCAAAGATGTGAATACAATATTTGATTAAAAAATTCTCTCATTTATTATGAAATTTTTTCAGTAATATTCTCATACTAAATGTGATAATAAATAGACTTGAGGTTGTGTTACACAGTTAATGCGGTTTTTTTTCAGTCAATGGTCGCTCCAAAAAAAAGTTCATAATAAAGCGTGCTAAGATTATCCTTCTCAGTCGAACAAGGCTATTTTGCTTAATTTGGCTCTTTTTTAGTTTAGTTTGTCAATTGAAAGCTTCACGTTCAAATTATACATGAAAATTCTATTTTATGGTTGCAATCTCCTATGGTGAGTGAGTAGTTACAGAAAGACAAAATTTAAAATTTTTGAGTGATAGGCTTTGTAGTGATTCTTGTTAAATTTGGAAAAGTAAGTAGCCCGTATATAAACAGCTGAAATATAGATAAGATAATAACAGATAAATTATAGATTATATAATTGATCTGCTATATAATCTTTAATAGCTAACATATAATAACTTATAACAGATCAATTATTATAGATTGGTATAACATTGGGTTAAAATTTATCCTTCGCGTGCTTTGACGTACAGGAAAGACGTGCGTGTGTTGATGAGTTTAGAAGAAACAAGAATTGTTAGAGAGATATAATTTGACAGATATAATCTGAATTTATTTTCTCAATTCTTAATTCGTAAAAAGCAAACGACATCATCTCTCCCGTTATTTACTGCATTGTTTTGAGCAACGCAAAAAATCTATGCAACAAATATTTCGTGACTATTCGCCATAAGGATTTCAAAAATCATTCCTTTAATTCAACAAGTCTACTCTGATGGTAAATCACGTGGTTAGTGGCAATAGGCTGGTTTCATTGCCAGTTTTTTTATCTTCAGATTATTCGGAAAATGAATGAGAGCTCCTTTTCCTCCATATGTGTGCTTTCATTCTAGATTATAACAGAGAAGTGAAAATACTTAAAGAACTTCAGTATTTTATTTTATTTCATTGAGTATTATTTTTAATCCGTGAATGAATTTAAAAACTGAAATAGATCTCCTAAAAATTATCTCTTTCTATTTCGAAATATAAACTCATCTACTGAGAGACAGAAAATTTCTCAAGTCCTGTGGATTAGTGAATCCACAGGACTTGAGAAATTTTCTGGCTATATATAAAATCCAGGTATTCAATGTTTCAGTCTGGGAATCGTGCGTCTAAAGATAAGAGGAAGTCGTCCCCAAAGCATTTTATTTTAAGTGATCGGTATAGCTTGTATCTGAGAAAAAGTTTACCTAACCTAAATGTCTCTGTATTTTCAGGAGAGTCAGTCAAGGCAGGAGTAATTAGCCCTAAGTTAATGAAACCAAGACAATCCTTTCACTAGATAATGCAACGTACGATATCAGGAAAAAAGGTACCGCATGTTGACAAGTCAATGGATAGCAAAAAGTCATTCTGCTATACTTTTATATGTAGAAATTTCCTAGTATAGTTTTAATAGAGGATAGAATCTTACACCCCAGATTTGTTAAAGTGAACTGCGTCATCCCTGTAAGGGAAATAAATGTACTAAATATAGAGCCAACAAAGAGTTACTGTGGAGTAGAAGGGTACCAAGTGCAAAAGTTGGGATTGCGCACATACTACACTACTGGCCAAAAATATTGCAAGTTTGAGAAATCTAAAATTTTTTCAAGAATAAGCCCAAAAAAATAATATTTTTTCAATGCAACTCATATTTTTTAATGTCAATATGTTAAATTAGTCTAAAGACAAGATATGATTAAGGGGAGTGGTCACTTTTAAGTACCTTTAAAATTATCTTTTTTAGACCTATGTTCGATTGTATGTACTACTCATGAGTTTTGCTTGATTTATATGAAATTTTTTGAGTAACTGCTTAACATACTGTTTATTATATATATATATATATATATATATATATATATATATATATATATATATATATATATATGTATATATATAATATTTCAAGGTAATTAGAAAAATTAAATTATTTTTTATGCGTAAAAATTTAATATTTTTTTTAAAAATCGAGCCTTTTACAGTCAACTGCTGTGCGCATTCTATCAAAATAAATTATTAAGGTACAGTAATAATTGTTTGCTATACGTGATTACAATACTTCAGGCAACAATATCCACGAACATTATTCTAAAATATATTAAAACATCTTAGTACGTGCTATTTTTAATTAGAAATTTCAAAAATGACTGAGTAAAAGCTTATAAAAAATTCTTTAAAAAATTAAAACATGTTAAGGTTAAAAAATGTTGGTGGATTTTGTTGCCTGAAGTATTGTAATCCCATATAGTCCACAATTATTACTGTACCTTAATAATTTATTTTGACAAAATGCGCACAGCAGTTGACTGCAAAAGGCTCGATTTAAAAAACATTATTGAATTTTTATGCATAAAAAATAATTTTATTTTTTGTAACTACCTTGAAATATTGTATACATATAATGAACAGTATGCTAGGCAATTTCTCAAAGCAATTCATGTAAATCAAGCAAAAATCATGAGTAGTACATACAATCGAACATGGTCTAAAAAAGATACTTTTAAAGGTACTTAAAAGTGACATCTCCCCTCAAGTTATTGAACAAAAATAATTATTTGATTTTATAAGAAATAGCATACAAAAAATGCACAGGTTATCAGAAATCGGCACCCATGTTGGTTCCTCCGAATAAAATGAAATATATAAACAATTTCAAGTTCTTCTGAGCAGAAAAGATAATAAATGAGTGCAATTGAACCGAAAAGCATTTAATACGTTGTTTGGCCACCTCTGGCTTTGATCACAGCAGCCACTATTTTAGGCATGGAATACACAAGGTTTTGCAACACTAAGTTTTGCATGAGTCCAGTCTGCCTGGTTCGTACAGCAAAACACCCAGAAAGCCAAATGGTGTAGGGCTGCATGTCATATAAGTCAAATGGACGACTCCATTTTGTACATGGAACTATGAAGAGTGACCAGTATGTTAGTGTGCTTAAGGATGAATTACTTCCTAGTGCACATGACATATTCTTAAGGCAGAAATGGGTATTTCAGCAAGACCTAGCACCCTGCAATACATGGAAAAAGGCAAGAAAAACTTTGAAATTAAATTAAAGTTTATTAGATTTCAATTCTGAACTCTAAATCGAAACATTCCTTATTTTAGGTTAAAGCTGAATTTGCAAAGCATGGTATTCATGTTCTCCCATGGCCAGGAAACTCGCCAGATATAAATTCTGTTGAGAATTTAAGGAGTATAGTTGGAAGGAAAATATCTCAAAATCATCCCAGAACAAAACGAGAGATACAGGAAACAATAATTAAAATTTGACACCATGAAATACCGAAAGAAGTGTTGCGAAACCTTGTGGATTCCATGCCTAAAAGAGTGGCTGTTGTTAACAAAGCCAAAGGCGTCCCAACAACATATTAAATTCTTTTCGGTTCAATTGCACTAATTTATTATCTTTCTGCTCAGAAGAACTTGAAATTGTTTATTTATTTCATTTTATTCCGAGGAACCAAAATGGATGTCGATTTCTGATAACCATGCATTTTTTGTATGCTATTTTTTATAAAATTAAATAATTATTTTTGTTCAATAACTTAATCATAGGTTGTCTTTAAACTAATTTAATATATTGACATTAAAAAATATCAGTTGCATTGAAAAAATATTATTTTTGAGGATTATTCGGGAAAAAATGTTACATTTCTCAAACTTTCATTACTTTTGGCCAGTAGTGTATTTAAGGATTAGAAAAAATATTTAAATATATATATGTAACGAAAAAAGGCATTGTCCTAAAATTACATTTAACACGGATTCCAAAATATTTTTTTAACAAAGCAAAACCCCTCTTCCAATATCCTAATTATCATTGACATAATTGATAATTTATACTAACGATTAATGCTCGTGCCGATTATTAAGCAGGCATTTCAAATATATAAATCCAAATAACATTGCCATATATGGTCCAAACTCGTAGGCCTCATTAAGTTAGTATATAATAAATAAGGACTGTTTTCAAATTCTTACTCACTAACTCAACGCAGAATGCGCATGTCTTATGGCGACATTACTGTTCTCTTGTATTGGGCATTGCGTTGTGTAGAAAGCGAGAAGGAAAATCAGCTCTTCAGGACAATCACGACTCCGGAGCCACAAAACACCACGTTTAAGTCGTTTTCAAGAATTTTATTCGCACATACTAAAACATCGACCAGACTTCCTTAGCATGTAAAAAATTGGCATTAAATCTCTCTAAAAAGCAAATTCGGCTGTGGTCAGACCCTATAAAGTAAGGGTTGCCAGAAAATGTGTGCCTCCAGAAAACAGCCAACAAACAATAAAGTTTGCCCAAAAATAGGAGGCCAATACCTCACCCCCAGTCATTGAAAAATAAGGGCAGGAAGTGCTGGCCTCGCCAATATAGTAACCTGTCCCCAAAACCTCCACCCACAAGCGAGGTCCGTCAAGAAAAAATAATGATGGCCACGACCCCCCTCCACCCACGGCGGCAACAAACTTTCTAGACAGGTGACGGAGACGATTTCCTTCCTGTCACCACAGACTGCGACAAAGTAATTCTAGGAATCGGAAGCTATGGGTGGGAAGAGGGAATGCAAGGCATTTACAAAGATTTCTACAGCAAACAAAAATCGTCACAACACCTGCACCAATCTGGACTATTTCACCATAAATTGCACACACCATAAATTGCACACTAATGTTTCACATGAAAATTGGAGAATTATATACCAAGTGATTAATTTTAACCAAGTACAAAATTTTATCACTGGTGGTGAAAGAAGGAAAAGTCCATTTCATATACGCCTGAACGGATGACCTTTCTCTCCTCTAACTTTGTGCTGTCATGCAATCGCGCTTCTTTCGCTTTCCGGTAATCTTATCATTTCTATAATGCGGTTACTATTTCTAATTATGATTAATTGTGCTATCTGCTTGATACAGTCTTCACAATGCTGAAACCAAAAAAGGTTCATTGGATAACGACTGTGCTCTCTCTATGTTTACTCTGCTTCTCTCATGTGTTTCGGAATAAGTGCGCATTCTTCTCCAACCTTCGTTGCATGTGCCCATTACATATATATGTGTGTGTAGGTAGTAAATAAATAAATATATATATTTAAATATATTAAAGATGTCTGTACATGTTAGTATTTTCGTGCTTGTACAGATGTTTTTGTACATCTTATCCATGGTGTACTCTTGCGGTTGTATTTCTTCAATTTTTGTGTTTCTGATCAAAATCGTTGAAATCTGATTCAATAAAGGTCTTTCCAGAGAAAACCCCCAAAGAAATACAACTGTTTCATACTTCTTTTATTGATAAAATTGTAGAGGTATAATAACATGGATACGAATGAACAACGGAGATATAGTAATTGATTAATTGAAACAATGTCACCTTTTTCGCCTCATCTCATATATGTCACTAGTTGAAAGTAATTTATTATCGGTTTCAGAGCCGGCAGAAAATGCATCCTCCGTTGAACAATGGGCAGTACTAGATCATACGGCAGTTCAGAAAATTATGCCCCGCACGCATATTGTTTAGGAGACAGCTAAAAATATAAAAGGTAGAACTACTAAGTGTTGATCCTGTGATACGACTTTACACGCAAAATTCCGTGCTTCGACGCTTCGTAACACATGGTGTACTGGATAACGAATCGATTCTTTCAACAATTTCACTGGCTGAGTTTTGTAAATAAAATAAATCTTGTCATTGTTTAAGTCTTAAAATTTGGAAACAAATTATTGGAGAAAATACTTTTTTTTAACCGGGAATCATTTCTAAATAACTTATTTATTGATGTTTGACTAAAGAATTTATTATTTGCTTTGGAGGAAAAGGATTTTAACAACATCAAGGAGAAGGTGGGGTTCCAGGAAGGAAAATACAGTATCATGGAGGCCTCTACACCACGCTGTCAATTTGAAAACATCTGGAACGAATGGATTCTAAATAATACACAGGAACATATAAAACAAGAAAGAAATATGTTTTATTGGCTATGTTTTAGATATTAGAAAATTTTCTGAAACATAGAATAAATTTATATCTATCTACCTGACTAAACAAGTTACTATCTTTTTTCCAATATATCTATCCCTCCAGTTTCACAAGTAAATTATTACAGAATCATACACACCTCTATATATACACCCAGCATTCGTATTTAATATTTTTTAACTCGCTCTTAAATATGTATACGTGTAGTCCTAATTATCTATAAAATCATTATTGAAAGTTATAGCAATTTTTATATTTACGGCAACATAGTTTCACAAAAACTACTCTCAAAATTCATTTAACTCATTACATTAAATTGAACGTATTTATGCTTAAAAAGTTGTTCAACGGTCCCAAAATATCGACACTTTTCCAAAACACGAGTATTTGGACTGGCTTATATCCTAAGACATACTGATATTCCTCGACTTACGACCGAGATAGGGACCGAGACATTGTTGGTAAGTCGATTTGGTCGCAATCAAGTTTCAAACATTTTTTTTTTGTATATGCACTTATATATATTTATTACTTTCATACGTAATTTAAAATACATTGTAATTAGAAGATTACAATGTATTTTAAAAATTATTTTAAATGTATTTTAAATTATTATTCGTCATCACTATTTATTGTGTTATTACAACCCATTGGTTCAGATTTGGCGACAGAAGATACGTTAAATGTTTTTTAACAAAGTTATCCAAAGTAGTCTGTATTTTTTTTAGTATAGTTTGCGTCTTCTTTTCCTTCTATATTATCTGGTAGCAAGCCAGATTTTCCTGAATACGATGATTTACACTTCTGAATCTTTCTTCGTTTGGATCCATTCCTTCTAATTGTTGTAGTCTTTTATTAATATAGTGAAAAGCTGAAGCCATTTATGAAGCCAATGAAGGTTTATTTGATTTATCGTGAGGATATCGAAACTATTGCATCTTAGATTTTTATTATTGCGTCATAAATTTTTGCAGAATATTACATCATATTTTTTAATAATTATGTAATACATATAGGTATGTACTGTACATTCAAGAAACGGTATTTTTGAGATTTCTTTTTTAATTTAAAAATTTCGGTCGTAAGTGCGAGCGGTCGTAAGTCGAGGAATGCATGCATTTATTCTGGAAGTGATCACATTAGCCATTTTACACAAATAATAATTCTGTGAAATAAAACTTAAGAACCTATATATAGGTAGATACCAAGTGGAAGAGAATAGACTGAACTTTAACTTATTTCGGAGTTTAATATTTTGTTCACTTTCCTAGAAAGTCGAAATATCTTCGACCATGTACGAGATAACGTTGTAAGGTATACATAAGATTCGATTCACAAGAATCGAACTTTTGAGTGAATAAATTAAAGAAGCTGCTTGAGATATGCTAATTTCGGCATACGCGCTTGGTATAAATACCAAGCAGCTTGATTAAAAGAGATTGATAGATAAGCGAGTTAAGGGAGCTACGAGGTAAGCAGCTTCAAACGTCGAGAGTGTTAACCGGCGCTTGTGCTTAGGGGGCCCAAAGTTTACGTGGCAGAATTGCTGGTTGACTACTGTCCGGTTTAATGTATCTAAAGACAATTTGCGATTTAGTTTATATTATGTCCAAAAACATAAAAAACAATGAGTCCATTGTTTTTATATGCCGGACACCTTGTAATAGCTGCACATTTGATCGACTACATCAACTCCTTTTGTCGTATTGTAATCCAGTATAATCACTGGTTACCACGGTTAAATCAAGACTAATAATAAAGGGAAAGGGTATAGAAGGGTCAGAAAGTCCTACCTGTATTAGAAAGAGTGTAGTTGTAATTAGAAACTGCATAGAACATTCAACCCTCACATGTAAAAACAAACCATTGAAAATAACAAAAATGTTACACTATATCCAGACGCGACCACTGAAGGATTAAAGCAGTTCGCCATGAATATACATGGTATGATACGAGAAAGTTAATTTTTGGCAGCTGGCAATTAAAAAAAATTTAATTAATGTAATTTAAAGATTGATAATTTAATAAACGTAATTTTTAAACTGATAATGGATAGCCGATTGACTGGCGAAATACGGCTTTTTTACGCTTATTTGAAAATGCTGTTTTAAATAAATTATTGCATCTTCGCAAACAGCTACTGAAAATTAAAGAATTTGCAATGTCTTGATACTATACCTCAGAAGATTCTCTCCAGTTTTATCAATAACAAATACATTTCACTTCTTCTTTTATAAAACTGAAACACAAGATATTCATTTATTTCATTTTTGTCTTATAAATAAATCATTCTAAATTCAATAAAATCTCACTTGAATATAGCTGGGTATCACGAAAAATAATACAATTTGTTTAAAAATTCGGAAAAAGGATGGGGGAAGAAATGATGATCGCGAGTACAAATTCTCACTCTTGACAATTTCTTTTGCCATTTCTGCTCCATTTGATTTCTCAAATTAGTGTCTTGTTGCGGAGGAGAAAAAAAAAAGGTTTGATTTTCCCAATGTTTTGCTCTAGTTGTTGTTGCACAATGAAATGATTCTGACATCTCATTACTCAAAAAGAATAAGTAATTTGTTTAGAGATTCTACGAAATGAGAAATTGAAATATTTATCTTTTCAACAGTTTCCGAAGATAAAAAGTGAGGAAATTTTTTAGATGATAAGACAATATTTGAAACGATCTTTGTTTTTTTAGAAGGGACATATAAAAGCATTTGAATCAAATTTTGAGAAAACTCTCTTTAGTTTAAAGTCGATTTTGAAGGCCTTTTACCACTTAGTGATTGAAAATCTCGACAGCATCATATTTGGGAACAAATGCATGTTTCCAATGCATTAAAGAATTTCTCAACACTTTTACAGTTATTTTAGAGATATCATATTAGAATTTTTGAGTCTTGAAAATATATTTGCAGCATTAAGCCTTATTGTAGTTTTGTTGATTGAATTCAGTTTATTTGAACTAATGGAATTAATAGATACAGTGGTACCTCCCTTAACGGACACTCCAGAATAGCGGACACCTCTAATTAACGAACATTTTTACAAGTCCCAGTCCTTTTATATAGGGCAATCCATGTTATTCCCTCTAAATAGCGGACACTCCGAATAATGGACAGGTGTTTTTGAAAAACTTTCTATTATTTTGACAAACATTTCAAAATTATTCTAACAAGCAAGCTAAAAATATATGCTTATGCGTCTTTACGAAGCCTAGATGTTTCAAGAACATTGAAGTACGAAAACTTAGTGTTTCGTGGAAGTCAAATAAGAGAACATAGATGACCGCTGAAATAATGAGCGATTGGTTGGTGGAGTTAGATAACAAAATGAAAAAAACAAAAGAGAAAAATCATTCTGTTCATGGACAATACTAATTCTTATCCTGATGATTTAAAGCTCAAAAATGTTAATTTAATTTTATTGCCTCCTAACACCACTTCGATGCTACAGCCAATTGATCAGGGAATTATCAGAAGCTTTAAAGTACGATACAGAAAGCTGCTTCTGAGACATGCTTTAACAGATTATCTCCTGCAAATCCAGCAAAGAGTTGGCTACATCGGTATCTGGTTTCGATGCAATTTCCTGGACTACGACAGTCCTTAAAAAGGTGGAACCTGGGTGTGTTCTAAACTGTTTTAAGAAAGCGGGATTTTTTAGTACATGCGAAGTGGCAACTGACAGTACTACGGAAAAAAGCGAAAAGAACTTGCGGATCTAGTAGCCAATTTGGATTCAAATGTCAGCGTTGAAGAGTATGTCAAGATCGACGACGATTTATTCATTGATGAAGAAAACCTGCATGTTTCCAATTTCATTCATCGGGACACCACTGAAGCATTGGCCCTTTCTGGGGATGATGATGAGGAATCGCCAATGGAAGACTGCAAAATCAAAGATTATTCGGAAGCACTGAAATACAGAGAACAATTAAAACAGCTCTTTCTGAACAATGATGATTCGTAGGGACGAGAAAAGCTAAATCCTATGAAGATTAACCTTGAAAAACAGGTTTGCTGTGTACAAAAATATAAATCGAACTTTGTTAACAGATTTTTCCAGTAGTAATTAAAATAAGTTAGCTCTATACATTGTATTTTGAAATTATTTAATGCAAGATAAAAGAATTAGCACACAATTAAAAGGTAAAGTAGTAAATACTTATTCTTTTCTTACCTAATTAATTTTTCCTTTTTAATTAAAATTGCAGCCGTAATTTTCAATCAAATGTCAAACAGAAGTGCAAAAACTTTTTTTATAAAAAGGTTGTCCTCCCCTATAGCGGACACATCCTAATTTCGGACAAAGCTTTTGGTCCCGTGACTGTCCGCTTTTCGGAGGTACCACTGTATATATATATATATATATATATATATATATATATATATATATATATATATATATATATATATATATATATATATATATATAGTAGCGTCATGAAAGTATGGGATTATTTTTCCCAAGACCTCACAGGGGGCACGAACACAGCTGCGTGCTTTTCAGAATAACATTTTCCAGTTCCCATCGCTTTGAACACGTGTGTGGATTCCAAGAGGACTGAAAGAACAATACCAGCAAATGCTGCCAGAATTTTTAGTCTGAAAGTTAAGCCCAGGCATATAGGTTTCCTGAGCAAGGTGTGGGGATATCTGTTTTGAAAAACAGAAGCGTCTCCCATTGCCTCGTAAAACTGCCTTCCTTAGAAATAGCTCAATGCGAGTTTGACATTGAAGCGCAATAAAGATGGCCGAAATATTCGTCTATAACAAGAACTGTCACCAACAAATCTACCGGCCCCCACTCTGGAAAACACATGAATTACGAGGAATTGGGAAGGACGCGATAAAGGACGAAATAAAGGACCGCGATATATAGTGAGACACTTAGAGATTATTAGGGAGATCCCCTTGTAATAAATAGACGAGGCGGTCGTGTTTTTGAAGCTCCAGTGGGAAACTGATCGGGTCTCGGAGCGTACTGTTAAATCACTCTGCACTTAAGTTAAAATTCATTTGATTCTGTTGTACTAGTTTAATGTTAATTTGCTTTGTTTCTTTGTTATTAAATTTTTGTTAAGTTTTTAAGCTTTGGCCTTATCATTCACAACTAGGACTCTGTTTTTCTTGGTCACGATTTTTATTAATTTTAAAAAGCCTCAGAGAATAGCCTACTACGACGGCACTATATATATATATATATATATATATATATATATATATATATATATATATATATATATATATATATATATATAAACTGCTGTCATATCTTACAAGGTTTACAGGCGGGAACTTCCAGAAAATGGCTCGGATATGAATCCTGCCCAAAGCAGAAGCGTTCTTGTATTGTCTTCTATAGGGAGTATTGTTGAGTTACCTGTTGTGTTCTCTCATAATAAAGTAGCCCACAAAATATCGGTGTGGGTGAGAGATTGCTCTCAAACTGCCTGCCACACTGGAAAAAAAATGAAATTATTTCATGTTCGCTCGTACCTAAAAAAATGGTTTGTCAAAAAACTCCCACGTGATAGTCTGTTGTGAATCTCTAATATTAATAGGGCTCGAACGATACGAAACTTCTGAGACTCCCTACCAAATATACGTCCCTGGCACTATGAGAAGTCCATATATTGTTTAACCAAGTTCCTGGTACATTCTACCTTTTAGTTGAGGAAGACGACTTGTCACAAAATTATGTTCGTTAAAATGAATATTTCCATAAAATTACTAATTTGTCAAGATATTTATCTAATTTGATATAAAGTGCCGTCCACTTGGTATAGTGATTAGTGTTTTGAACTACCACGCAGTGGACTTGGTTTCAAATCCCGAATAAGGCTTGGTCGTTACCGTGCTGTCCCCTCATAGGGAGCAATGCTGGCTCACCTAAATGGTATTGCCGTAATAAAGTAGCCATCAGGACTTCGTGGGAAATGACAAATAGCGAATGTGCCTCCGCATAGAGGGGGGGGATGACACATGTTAATAAAACTTTTTAATCTTTTACACGAGAGTCATTGTGGAAATTTTGAAGTTTAATATAAGGTAATATGAGACGATTGGGTACATACAACCTCTTTGTAGCAAACGTGAGAAACACACATTGAGCATCATTTGTGGTTGTCCTATGTTGCATTTCTACCATTGGCTTAGTTATTTTGTCTATATCATTTCGATATGTTGCCTCTTGGTGAGTTCATATTTTTCCACATTTTAAATTCGATTGAGTTCTTTACCACCCTCTGCCACTGAAAACTTAATTTGTTTCCTACATTAAATAAGAATGGTTGGATCAAAATTCATCCCCGGATTGCCATCTGCGAGAATAACTTGAACAATCACGTTACTAAGCCTTGTTGGGATTTTCACTGACATAGTTCACACTTTCTACCTCAAGGAGAAGACCATGGAACTCCTGTCTGATCAGTTTATTTATTCGTATTCCTTTCTAGAGAACACTCTGCCGCGAATACTCTGCCGCGAATTATCCCATTTGAGGTAAAAATAAATTACTTAACCCTGTATCCCTAGAGGACATCAGTGCCGTCAAAATATGCAATCGGATAATGTATTTAGATCCCAATCAATTGATCCCACGAGACTAATATTTTACTAAAACGTATGAATTCTGCTATTTCAGCAATCTAAATCCCTTTTTTATGGAGCTTGAGCTACAATGTGGGTTTTCGTAGATATAGACAAAAGAATATTAATACTAAGATCCAGCTTTTGATCTTTTGAAAAAATTTTCCTCAGAGTCCGTCTTTACGTTACTTTCACCTGATAATTGTGTTTTTCTTGAACGTACATTAGGAATTAAAATTGATTATCTTTAATTTTTAATGTACGTTCAATCACACGATTATTAACCCTCAAAAGGTACAGTGGGGGTCGGATCCAACCCAAGGGGGTGTCCATTCCGTAGTCTCCCCTCTCATTGCAAGATATCGAGTTGACAAGAACGCTACCATATAGACCTTACTAGACCACCCTACTAGACATAGGAATAACTAAATACGAATATCTTTCTTGAAAAACATTATTCACGAACACTAGTCATTTAAAAAAAAATTTTTATTTTAGACTTTTAAATTTTTTATTTCGATTTTGAAGGCCAAAAATGTCAGTATATAGTATTATTTTTCACATTGTTATGCTCGGAAAGTTGGTTTCATTAACTTCTAAAACTAGGTAGACTAAATTACTTATTAGAGCTAATATATACAACATTCTATGTAAATGCCAAAGAAATTATCTTTGTTTAGCAAAGTTACATATCGTTGGACCTTTTTTTTATACAAAAAGGTTTTATTTCATGTAAAATATTATCAATAAATGTTAGCGATCGGGTCGGATCCGACCCAACCGTACCATCTCTTTCGTCTTAAACCACCGTACCATTCGAGAGTTAAGCTTAATCTAGGCATACATATAATGCTATGTTATACTTATATCGTATAACGTAAGCTTAATCTAGGCATACAATAAAATCATGTTAAGACATATTAAATAACAGCTCATCATAACGATTTATGCTTATGAAACGTAAAAAATTTCGTAGTATGTAAGCTTAATCTAGGCATACATATAATGCTCCGTTATACTTATATCGTATAACGTAAGCCTAATCTAGGCATACAATAAAGTCATGTAAGACATTAAATAACAGCTGATCATAACGATTTAAGCTTACGAAACGTCAAAAATATCGTAATGCGTAAGCTTATTCTAGGGATACACATAATGCTACGTTATACTTATATCGTATAACGTAAGCTTAATCTAGACATACAATAAAATCATGTAAGTCATATTAAATAACTGCTCATCATAACGATTTAAACTTACGAAACGTAAAAAATATCGTTATGCGTAAGCTTATTATACTTATATCATTATACATTATACTTATATCATACGTTATATGATATAAGTATAATGTAGGCATACATATAATGCTACATTATACTTATATCATATAACGTAAGCTTAATCTAGGCATACATATAATGCTACGTTATACTTATACCGTATAACGTAAGATTAATCTAGGCATACAATAAAATCATGTAAAACATATTAAATAACTGCTCATCATAACGATTTAAGCTTACAAAATGTAAAAAATATCAAATAACCCTAAAGAAGCAACTAAATAATACCACATAACTAGTACTTATCATAAAAACAAAATATATGAACTATAAGAAATAACAATATACAAAAAAGTTACTATATGAGTTATAAAACATAACATACAAGCATAAGAAATATCAGTAATTACTATCTATATAGGCATTTTAAGATGAAACAAATTTTATTTTCTAAAAAAAGTATTTTTTAAGAGGGAATAGATACTAGAAACGTACACCCCTTCTTCTCATCCAAATTCAAGACATTTCAAGTGAGATTTTATCGATTCATCATTCTTAAACAGCATTCACCATTCTAAGTTACCAAAGTTAAATAAAGATATATCTTTCTTTGATAAATAGATACCTTTTTTTTCATCCAATCTTCTTTGATTTCAAATTCAAACTTTATCCCTCCAAATCCCTTTACTGGAAGAAAATGGGGATTTTAAAACCTTCCTAAAATATATTTTATGTATATATTGCCTTTGGAATAAACAATAGATTATTTCTAAATGTTTATTTTTCGACTTTATACTTTTATTGCCACATCTGCAGGTAGTGTTTGCAGATGAAAAGGTTCTCTCTCTCGTCCATATAATTCTGAATTATTTATTAATATCCAAACAATATACTGTGTATGCAGAGAGTAAAACGAAATGAGATGGATAGAACATTTATTTTCTCATCGTAATGAAGATGTTTATATAACAGGAGTTCAAATCTACAAAAATTCTTCGATCTGCAGGTAGCAAAATTGCTCAAACATAAGCATTTTTTTAATTGATGGCAAGGAAATTATATGATTAAAAAAATTACATTTCCTTATCTAGGCCAGATATGAGCACGTTAAATCCGCAGACCAAAAAGTTCCTCAATGAGGTCAGAGAGGGTGGGAGACAGTACGTTCCCCCCAGCTGTCACCGTTGGGGGTGTTCGCTCAAAATTGTGGGGGATCCTGGCTAAATAGGACTCCGACCTTTGTGGTGCCATTATAAAACCGGAGCCTCACCCCTTACCCAGCTAGCCTCTATGGACCTGGTCTGGAAATACTTCTGGTCAGGGAGCATTAGAAACAACAACAACAATAACATATTTTGTAGATAGATGATTTTTAAAATATGTATGTTGTTGTTGTTATTTACAATCCACTTGGTGTAGGAAAGCCTACACCAAGTCCAATGGATCTAGGTCATCAAATCTTAGGTCCTTGGCGAACGGTACTAAGCAGCTGCACTTTAAGGCGAGGTACCGACCACCATTAGTGAACAAGGTGGTGGATTTGCAGCGACGAGCATGGAACCAGGAACGTTCAGATCACTGGCCCACTGCTATTGCCAACCGGGCCACCACGGCCCTAAAATATGTATTCATATGAAATATGACTTATGATGTCCTGCCTGTTCTTGAAAATACTTATATTGCGAGATGTTTTATATTGCTAAAGACGGACTCCGACCCTTGTGGTGTTATATAAACCGGAGTTGCACACTTCAGCCCGAACCCTATATGGATCTGGTCTGGCACTTCCAGGCAGGAGGCATTAGAAATAACAACACAACTTACATTTTTTTCCAATGACACAGTTAAAGACAACTACAGCCAGGAAAAAGCACAACACAAGAAACACAAAAAACGAAAAAAGCTGCAGAAAATAGTCTATGAATCCAGAAGTTCCCTGGCCTCCCAGTAACGGTCCACAAGAGAACGTTTAGCCAGTGCAGGACAATGAAACAAATGTTCACAGTTCATGGCCCGTCCCAAGTCACAGAGTCTGCAGAAAGAACTAGAAACAATGTTGAAGCGGTGCAAATGTTCCAGGAGACAGTCAAGGCCAGTGGCTAGTCTAAACTTGGCCACCATTTTATGTCTGGGCCATTTAGACACACCAAATAATTTTTCTCTCCAAGGCTTTTGAGAAGTTCTAACGGCTTAACACTTTTTGAACTCCTCTCTCACCGTATTTTTGGTTATACGCTTTACACTGGAAGAGGATGTCTGAAAGATGAAAGCACTTGTTTTGGCCAGAGAGTCAGCGATTTCATTGCCATGAACAACACAGTGTCCAGGGATCCACTGTAAAACAATGATCCTCTTACCGACAGATAAGCTTTGCAACAGGCTCCGACAATCAAGTAAAACAGAGGACAGAGAATTCGAAGTTCACCCCACATATTGTAAAGCAGCCTTAGAGTCACTAAGTATAACAGCTCTAAAGGACTCATTCAAGTGACAGGTCAGCTGGGAAAGGGCAATTCTGATTGCAAGCAGTTCCCCATCAAATGTGGTTGTAAATATGCCAGATGAGCTTGCGAATGAAAAAAGAGAACAGTGGACCCCCGCTCCAGCGTTGGGTCCCTCCACCAATCTGGAACCACAAAGCAATTTAAATTTATTTATCAAAATTAATATTAATTTATAAAATAGTAATACGTAATTATTACATGGATCTGCTCTAATATATAGTTAGATATGATTGCATACTATTGTATTATATCTATTTATGGCATTTGACATGATTCTATCTCAGACATTAATTGATTCAAACCCTAAACATTCCAGAGAGGGTAACCCGAATTACACAGCAGGATAGTCACAACCTCATTTTCTCTACAGCAGGGATGTACAACATATGGTTCGCGGGCCATATATGGTCCTCGAAATTGTTTGTGAAGGTGAATAATATTATAAATATAAAAAATATGGTATATTATTTTCAGATTTATAATATTACGAAAGTAATATATAAGCAATGAATATTAACATTTATTTAATTTTTAAAATTTCTAGTGAAATGTTTTTCGCTTTCCCATCAATCTTCTGTTCTTGAAGCCCACAACACCTTTCCATAAACAATACATAAAGTTCCCATAAGTTCCATAAAGTTTCCATAAAGTTCTTTAAAGTTTCCAAAAGGCCTTTATCACAAATTTAAGTCGTGCAGGCCTGCTTTACGGATCAGTTGAGACGGATAAGATTTGCATTGATTAGATTTAAAGGGGTAATAAAACTGGTCTACAGGCATTTAAAATTTACATTTTACCTTTCCTTTTTTATATTTTTTTACCCCACTTTCCCATGCGGCCAGGCACAAGGGATTTTTAATCGTAATCGTAAACGAGAAGCTGCCATCTTTTGAAAGACCTTCACACTTGAAAAAGCGATCTCACAGTGTCTACCTGAAATCTAGCTCTGTCTAGCTAAATCCAAGCTGTGCCAAGGCGTATTCGAGTTTATTATTTGCAGTTTTCGTTACTGCCCTCCACATAACCTCTTATTAAACTCAAGGGAGCGGGTAATTCTTGAAATTGCATTTAAAGTAGTTTATTTTTACAGACTATGTTTCTTTCATTGAATTGTAGCTGAAAGCAGTAAAGGACCCTGCTTAAGTAAGAAAAGAAAATCTATCGCTACGTTAGTTAGTTTTAGTATATTTTACGTTAGGAGATAAATGCTTTTTAGAATAAAAATTAACTGTTTGTATTTGTAGTTCCGTTGTTTTTAAAGTGCAAAAAATTCTTGTTATTGTTAAACCAGCTTGTGCTGAGAGTTGAAAAACAGCACATTCCATAACTCTACTGTAAAAACAATTGACAAAGGGACATGAATTGAGAATTTTTTCTCTTGTTATGTGTAGCTATGCTGCTGCCAGAAGTATAAGATTCTACTATGCAGGAACCTCATACTGCTTTTGATTTGTCTATCTTCTAGATTGACAGCTGATTAGACTAGAACTTTAGTTACAATCACGATTAAAATTTTCTCTGATCATTGATTTTCATCATGACCTGATTTTCATCTTTTCAGTACATGGGGTGAAGAGAAAAAAAGAAAAGGGAAAGATCAAATATAAGATTAAAAGGTTCGTAACCCAATGACAATCTCATACAAAATTTTATAAAGTGGGGGATTAACGCAAACATATGGAACAAGTGAAATACACAGCGGCACATGATTTAAAGTTAGGAATAAAATAAATCTGTGTTTGCTGTGCAAAGGGTGTTAAGTTCAAAATGGGCTAAAATGAGTTACTAAACCAGGCATGTTTAAAAAATCAAGGTCTACTACAGGGTACTGAAAAATAAGTCCAATGCCACTCCTAAATATTTTTATTCATCAGGAAAAATTTGGGATATGTGAAACAAAACACAAACATGTTAGTGTTAAAGGGGTTATGTCCCAACCAAGGACTTAACACTCTTTACCCCAAAAAAATAAAATTTGAAAAATTTACTTTTAAAAAAATAATTAAAACTTAAACTTTAAAAAGCTGACTTTACAAAAGCTGTTTTTTTCAATCCCGTTTTTCTCAAAACTATGATTTTGGACTTGACACTCTTTACACTGCAAACACAGAAATATTTCATATTGTACCATTGACTTCATATTACTTTTTAAATGACAAAAGAAATTTTTATTTCTTAAGCTATATTCATTTTAATTATTTCTTTTTTTAAAAAAAGTTCAAAAATTACGGTTAAACAAGCTTAAAATGCAGAGCTTCTTTTTATATCATAGTAGGCTTTATTTAAACTATTTCCCTCAGATAAACTATACAAGGTATAAAAATATAGCAAGAGTTTCTATCCCAGCAATAGCTAACTATTATTGAGAAGTGTTATTTTAAAACTTAAAGATTTAGCCCCCCCCCCAAAAAAAAAATAAACCTGGAAAAAATCTTTATACGATAAAATCTGCGTTTCCTTTCTAGTCATAGTCTAATGAAAAAAAAGTATTTCTTGTAAATTTTCCTTGCCTAATTTGAACTGATGTACACCTATGTGACTAAATCAAATACTTTCCTTTCCAACACTACACAATACCAATCCCAATTCAAACCACTCTCTCTCCCTGACAACAATTTCTTCCGACCCATAGCAACATGTCGTTTTGTGTATTTAACTGCAAGCGTGTAGATGCCAAAACAGGGTGACGAGCGTAAATCCCTATTTGCAAGTCAAAGGACCGAAGAAGGCTCTCCATGTAATTAAGAACTGCAAGCAAATACAAGACCGACAAATCCGCCATTTTTGTCCCTTCCTGTTTTAGGAGTATCTTGTTTTCTGAGAGTCCTTTGCTTCAGTGATTGGCGAATAATGGAGAAATCTGTTATCTTAGCTATATTTGCTTAACTGGATAAAAAAAAATATTGTAACTTTTCGGGAGCTTAAACAAGAGAGAGAGAGTGGTATTATTATATAATGTTATCCTTTTCCTTACTGGGTGGGATGGCATGTATCCCAAGAATGCGGGCCCAAAAATGAATATAAATGTATATATATATATATATATATATGTATATATATATCCCTCTTAATGGCCATTCTTACAAAGGGGGTATGAAATTTCTCGTTCTAAAGAGGGAAATGGAAAAGTGGGCCCCATAAGCTAAAGATTAAGACCCTGTATGAGTAAGGTATGAAGATGTAAAAAACTGCAAGTAAATATTTTCCCTCACATTTATTCTGTCATAGTTTATGACACTTTGAATTACCAGGCATTCTCCCTAAATATCACGCAAAATGAGACTGTAAGTTTGTTGTTTATATGGCAACTCTATCTGCAGCAACAACTATCTGCAAATAGCAATAACTATCTGCAGTTTCATCCCTCTTTGGATACAGCTGCAGATAGTTTCAGGTAGTTGATAAATATTTAGGGATAAATTAAAGCACACAAAACCATAGACGTTATCTTAGCTATGCGTTGTTGTTGTTTCCAATCCCCCTGGTGTAGGAAAGCCTACACCATGTCCAAGAGACCTAGCCGCAAAAGAGAAATACAGACAATATCCTGCTCAACCAACAACTGTCTCAAAGAGACGCCCATACATTCTAAGAAGTGAGCAGGAGAAGCAGGAAGGGAACAAGGACAAACAGAAAAAGATTTCTGCCCCTCCATGAGTTTCATACTACGGAGGTGTCCGCTTCTAAGTAGCGCCATGGCCGTCTGGAGAGATCTAAAACTCCTACACTGCAGAGAGAAGCCTGGGCCCTTTGCGGCGTACCAGTGGTAAACAGGGGGAGTATGCCAAGATTAATTTATTCTAATTTTGTGAAGGGAAAGAATTTTCGAAGGCCACCAGATGGAAGATCTGGGACCAGGGTAATCACATCCCTTTCTAGCCAGCTCATAAGCGATCTCCTTTCCAGGCACACCGACATGAGACGGTATCCATTGGAAACACACAGAACTCCTCTGACCAAGCCTTACCAACGTGGAAATAATACCTTGACTTAGCTCTACGTAAAACCTGCATTGGTATTTAACAAACGTTGTATAAATACGTACACCTAAATTGTGAGCTGATATTAGAAAGAATGTAGACGCTTACCCTGGAAAATCATGGAAAAACATCTGGAGAAATGAATTAACGCGTATCTCTATTGTCTAGATACATAGTTACAGCTTTCCACAAGTACCACGCTTCTTCCAAACAGTGTATTCTCAGTTATCCTTGCTTTATGATGTATGGATGTTCACGAAACACCGGAAACCACTGATATTCTAATAATGAGCAAGTGAACTGTTGACAGATTTAAATTGAGCTGCATATAAGGATTTAATCAAAATAAAAAGCAAGTTATATAGAATTTAAGTTTTCAGAAAACGTGGAAAATTATAAAAACCATGTTGCCATTCTTGATGAAGGTGTGTATTTTATTCCTTACCGTTAACTTTTGGGTGCTCGAATTACTAACAAAATGGAAAATCCACCAATTTGAGAGATCATTGTATACACTTTTTTTTGTTACACAACCTTCTTATGGCTGGTGTGTGCTAACCCTATTGGATTCGCTGTGATAATGTGGCCACAGCACCTCGTAAAAGTATTGTCATAATTTAGAGACACAAGACACCAGAAATTCTAGATTACATTACGTCCTTTATTGGACTATTAAAATTATGTACACTGTTATTTACAAGTAGTAGATGGGCACCTTGCACGTGCAAACCAAACTCGATAGGCTCATAGCTAAATCACAGCTCCCGAGCCTCCAGTCAAAAATCTCGAAAAATCGTCTCTGGTTCCTGGTCTCTCTCTCTCTCTGTGTCTGTGTTCTCTGCCCGCGAGTCGTCGATCCCCTTTCTTTAAAAAGCTCCGCTCTCCTCGGGACAATCCGCTAGCCCGCTGACGTCATCTCGCTCCTGACCGCTCCTTCAGCTGTTTTCCCTCCGGCTGAAACGACATCCCAGAGTCAGTTCCTTTTGTCGGCCGCGGGTCCTCTTACAACTGGACATCTACCATGCCTCTTGATGGACGGTCTCGTTAATGATGTTTTTCCAAGTTACCTTACCGTAATTAGAGCTGAAGGCTGCATCGGCCCCTCATCGGTTCTTTGTTAGCCTGAAAAATGTACAATTCTCTGGAACATAAAACATTACTAACAGGTCTTTCTATGGAGATCATCTGCCGCCAAGACAGCTGAACTTTATGTCACCCTCAGCCAGTTTGCCTTTTCAATATTGTTCTCCGAACAACGCATGAGGAATGGAGGCAATTACGTCTCCCGCACGCGGCATGTGTAGACTACATCACACACACCGCTTAACCTTTCTGCCCATTTCACAGAATAGTAAGGAAGGAGTGGAGACATGTGTCAACAAAGGTTTGCCGATACTATAACTCCTCCCCCCTAAAAGTCTTTTTAAACATGAAAAAGGCTAAAGGCAAGTTCAGTCGGTCCATTTAGAAAAGCCCACAAGAAACCATTTCCAAGAGGTCATTACCCTTTGGCTTTCTTCAGCCCTAACTCAAAGAGTCACAACCGCCTATTTTAAACTTCACAAAAAAACCCTAACTGCCCTCAGTCTGAGACACAATAATACAACACCTTTACACATAATAAATTCATACATGGTTAAAAACAACACACATAAAGCACTATCATTTTAAAACATTTTCACATTAAATTATTACATCCCATTAAATTAACACATCATCACATTAAATTAACATTTTCACATTAGTTATCTTAAAACATTTTCCAATCTTAACCTAATTAACAATCATTTCTAAGATTTCTGCCCCAATTCATTAATCGGGCGTATTTGAATTACGATGTAACACATGAAACAAACATTACTCAATAGATAGATCCTGTCATCTCTAAATACAGGACTCTATATTACATGAGATAAAAACACAGATATCACACTTATATAGAATCATATAGTTACTTAATATCTTAATTACCTGACAACTCATATATCTTAAGGCACCGCATTTAGGCGGGCGTTAAATTGAGAACAGTTTTAATTCTACACATTTATACATTTTCTTGTAAGTATTTACAACCAACATGTGACAATTAACTTTTGTCACTCTGTCCTGCTGAGCCCGTCTGCGTTTCCATGCAATTTACCTGGCTTATGCTCTACCTCAAAATTATATTGTTGGAGGCATAGTGCCCAACGGGTTAGCCTTGAGTTCGTTCCCACCATTTGTTTTAAGAACACCAGGTACTATATCGCTTACCTCAATGTTAACCTATGGAGGAATCCACAAATTTAAGCTTCCCGGACGGTCATAAGCAATGTTGAACCTGAAAACCCGAATTTGCATAGCAATACCTACAAACGCAGCCGAGGGTTTATTTCTCCTGTTCAGTTTATGATTAGTATGGGCCTGGGCGCCGGACGGACAGTACAGATCTGCCAACCAATTTGGGCAACCCGGGGCCCTTAACCCATGGAAAAAATTTGTCTACTATTTACAGATACATAAATACTGATATTCCAATAAAAATAGTATTTTCAGATATTCTGAACTTTTCTGCACCTCGCAACAGGATTCGTTTTATAAATTTCGTCCACCAAAGGAATTGATGAGCGTTTAAAACACGCTATACCAAATTTTTTTACCCGAATAATTTAAATTTTAAAATATTATTTGCATTTTTTTAAAACGAAAAATGGTCCAAGGTGTAAAAATTCTACCTCTATTACGGAGTACGATTTTTAAAAAAATCTTTAAATCCAAGCTGTCAATCCTTGGACATATTCT
This sequence comes from Dolomedes plantarius, assembly GCA_907164885.2. Lineage (NCBI taxonomy): Eukaryota > Metazoa > Arthropoda > Arachnida > Araneae > Dolomedidae > Dolomedes > Dolomedes plantarius. The sequence continues at coordinate 90,478,394 of OU015496.1, read as the reverse complement.
CTCCATAGGTTAACAAGGAGGTGAGTGAATCCAATTGGGTTAGTACAAAGCAGCCTTAAAGGGTGAATATTCCACAAGCATGCAAAGGCGTCTTCTCTTTCCCTTTCACATAAATCAAAATTAAAGGGTCGCAAATTGTTAGCAATAGCTATATAAATTCCGGTTCAGTGAGACTGGCAAGACTGCAAAAGTTGATCTATTTTCCTTAAATTAAACAGTTGGAAAGCATCTGGCGTCAGGATTTAAAAACAGGACGAAAACACAAATTCGGAAAAGATTTATAAAAAATTTAAAGAAGGAAAAGTATTTTAAGGAGAAACTGAGATAGAATGCTAACTTATTGACGTCACATGTTGTTTTAGGGCATCAAGATATCAAGCATTTTGTCTCCCTTTTGTTGACAAGTTACCATTTTGATCTGTTGCTTAAAGAAGCTTGTTTTCTTTTCGAGTATTTTCTCTAATGACCAACTTTTTATGTTGAAACTAATGTGCTTCGTTGAATTCTTAAAACATGCTGGAGAAAATTTAAAGTTATGCACTTCTCCACGTCCTAGGATACGAAATATACCTTCTTTAAAATTTATCATACGTAAATAGATCGTCTGAAAAGCCTTTTGCATGAATGAAAGCGGCATTTTGGGTTGTAGAGAAAGATAATCGAATTCGAAAAGTAGACCAACAGGTAAGTTGTATCATCCATATTTTATAAACTGCCGTTGAAACGCGAAAAGAAGTTGTGTAGCGTGTGTTTTGGGAAACAGGATATAAACTAGTGTATCACACCTATTTTGCTTATTTTGGTTGTTTTGCTTCACCATGTTGTTAAAAAATGTTCTTCGTTGCACAAAATCAAGAAATATATTTCAATGCATGTTCAAGAATACGGATGAATATGTACATTCACAATTTCAAGATTTTATCATGTAACTTCTTTATCTACGTATGTAAACATTTAAACACATGTAAATTGTCCGTGCAAAATCCCATTTCATTTTTCCTTACATACCTAGAAATACTTGGGCACAATCAGGTCAAAAGTTTGTCAAAAGTTTGGTCCAATCAAAGTTTGTGCGCGCGGAACATCAAATTCATATCCAAAAAAGAGCTATTTAGAATCTCAATAAACAGTACCTTAACTGCTTTTGAAAATGATATCGAAAAGTATTTTTGACCCATACTGCTGACTAATAAAATATCACTGAACCTTATTAGTAAGGATCACATATAAGCTGTATAATACCGTATCCTTGAAACGGCTACATTGTATCATCACATTTATTTTTGTATTCAATCAAGCGTCTGAAATATCAGACTAACTTTGCTTCTCAAATGAAGTAGAAATAATTCTACTAAATAAAAAAAAACAGCAGATTTTGTTTCATAAACATCACGTTCAGGAAAAAAATCACTTGCCTTCGTTGAGCGAATGATTTATATTTGAAAGAATACAAAAAAGATTCCAATATCTCTGATGTATAAAATGTAACTTTTTACGATAATTGATTAAATATATATTATTGGTTATGACATTTTTCTCTTATCGTACAGAACACTTTGTTACATTGGGTAGTCAAGCTACCACAGTTTTAGCTGATTCGCAGTAATTCATACTTGTCGGTAAAGTATAGTAACATTTCGGGGTTATTAATAATAAAAATGATCATACCGGAAAGAGATATTATTTTATTCCAATACACGGTATTTAACCATATTACTGAAAATGAGCTGACTATTGCATTTCGACATGATTTTTCTCTATAACTGTGTCTTTTTATAAATATTATTATACAATTTATACAATTTGAACAATTTATATTTTTATTTAAAATAATTCTAATCATGTTTGATTTTTAATACAAGTGAGGAATCAATAGCTCTGGTAAGAGCTAGGGCTTTTTTTTCACTTTTTTTGTTTCGTTTCGTTCCGTTTCGACTCGTTTCCTCTCGTTTCGTTTCGTTTCGTGTTTACTTTCTTGTCTTGTCTCGGCTCGTCCTCGTCTCGTCTTGTTTTGTTTTTACATAGAAAAAGTTTCAAAATATTAAGTCCGCGAGATTTTTGAAAATTCATCAATGAAATATTTAATTCCTTTGAAGAACAAAAAAATCTTTTATTTTTCTTACAAGGTAAATTTTGATTTAAGGAATATACTATTAGATAAAATCAAACTTACTGAAGTCATTTTAATGAAAACAGATCAAATACCCCAACACTAAAAAAAACATGCTATTGGGCAAAATAAGGACTCTAAAGTCAATTTTTCCTTACTGTTTACAGCTATAGGAATATTAACAATCAAACAATAATGGAAATTTTAGATAGCCGAGACTTTTCTGCGCATTTAAATATATTCCTATTTTTTTTAGTTTCATCTGTCAAAAGAAATTATTTCCGTTTACAACCTAGCATGCCTCATTTTTCCCGATTAATTTTTAATTTCAAAAATTTCATTGGGTTATTTTATCTCAGAATGAAAATTTCCCATGCTTCCTGAAATTACAAATTAACCTACTACCAGCATTTTTTTCTCAGTGAAGGAAAATTTTCTGTCTCAAAAAATACCAGAAATAGCAATTGTTACTGATGAGTTGGGTCTCGTTATTTCTAAAAATAAAAGAATAATTTGCAAAACACATCATTTCTCACATACTTTTAGCGAATTCCGCGAATGTGAGTCTCTCAAAATACAATCCTGCAGCACAGCGAAGAAAGGCAAAAAAAACATCGGAACCATTTTCTGGGTGATAAATGCTACTGGCGAGCTCCGCTAATCTCGTCTATAGCCTTTGTACCATTGCGTGAAAAGGAGAAAGTGAATGTAGCACTCTCTGCTGTGATGAAAAAAAAAGCACAATTTCCTCCTTTTCTCTAATCTTTTATAAACGCTATACTTTGTGTAACATAAAGGAAACCATCAGATTAATTTTATATGATAGTCTCAGTGTACAATACTTGAAGAAATATTGCATTTATTTATTTGTCTGTTTACCCGAAAAAAAAAACAGAAAGACTGCTAGTAATAATTCACACCGAAGAATCCATTGGGTATATTATGTTTTCTAGATATTTAAAAGGAATTTTTCAATTTAAAACGTTGAATTAAAGTTTCATAAATTTACTGTCAGTTTGAGTATTATATTTTTAATTTTTGATAATTATTTTGAATTTAAAAAAAGGAAAGACTTAGTAATAATTCACACCGAAGAATTCATTGGGTACATTATGTTTTCTAGATATTTAAAAGGAATTTTTCAATTTAAAACGTTGAATTAAAGTTTCATAAATTTATTGTCAGTTTGAGTATTATATTTTTAATTTTTAATTTGAATTTAAAAAAACGAAAAGACTTTGTAATAATTCACACCGAAGAATCCATTGGGTATATTATATTTTCTAGATATTTAAAAGGAATTTTTCAATTTAATACGTTGAATTAAAGTTTCATAAATTTAATGTCAGTTTGAGTATTATATTTTTAATGTTTAATAATTATTTTGAATTTAAAAAAACGGAAAGACTTAATAATTCACACCGAAGAATCCATTCGGTATATTATGTTTTCTAGATATTTAAAAGGGATTTTTCAATTTAAAAAGTTGAGTTAAAGTTTCATAAATTTACTGTCAGTCTGAGTATTATTTTTTTTAAATTTCTGAAGTACTTGAAGATATATTATTAAATTTCCTTTAGCCTCCCATTTTGGTCAGAGTAGTTTCAGTAATTTTAGGCTTAGTAAGTTTAATTTCAGTAATTCTTTTAGAACATTTAAAACTCTCGTGAATTTAGAAGTTTATCAACAGTTTTAGAAACACTAATACAATTAAAACTACCTATTTTTAGAAAATAATGGCTACCCAATGCAAGACCAAGCTATTCATACTAATGTCTATTCCTATAATATTACTAGCTGAATATCCGTGCTTCGCTACGGAGTACATTCAAATTAAATACAACGGTCAATGCATGTAATTAATTCCCCCAAAAAACAAAATATATATATATATATATATATATATATATATATATATATATATATTTATAATAAATACAACAGTCAATGTACACAATTAATGCCAATATATATATATATATATATATATATATATATATATTCATAAAAAAATCGTAAAGGATATTTTTATAGACAAAATAATGTAGAAGAAAATATTCAAATCAAATACAACGATGAATGTATGTAATTAAATTCTTAAAAAACGTCCATATCCATTAATCTAGTGGTTATTAATCTAGTGGTTAAATTTTATCTTTTACCGTATTTCAATATTTTTTGTCAATCTATTTCGATGATATGCACGTGACACAAAATTAATTTAAAGTATCACAAAAAAAAGAAACCCTGTGATCATCATTTAATAAATTAAATTCTAAAATTTAATCTTTGAAAATTCACCAAAAATCAGAAAAGGGAGATAAAAATACGAAAATGATTTCATTTTAAAGGAATTTTTATGATCTTTCTCGTGATATAAATTTAGTAACCCTCAGATTATTTACAAATAATCTAATTTTTAAAAAAAAATGAATTCAAAATCGATCAGATTAATTTTTAAAAATCTAAGAAGAATTTTTCAAAAATCTTTCTTAGTGCTCCCCTACACTATAAGAAGAATCGCCATGCAAAATACAGTATGTATATGTATTTTATTATGTAATCAGAAAAGGGAGATAAAGATACGAAAATGATTTCATTTTAAAGGAATTTTTATGATCTTTCTCGTGATATAAATTTAGTAACCCTCAGAGTATTTACAAATAATCTAATTTAAAAAAAATGAATTAAAAATCGATCAGATTAATTTTTAAAAATCTAAGAAGAATTTTTCAAAAATCTTTCTTAGTGCTCCCCTACACTATAAGAAGAATCGCCATGCAAAGTTTCAGCTGTTAACGTCCAGCGGTTTGGTCTGTGCGTTATCTGTCAGTCAGTCAGTCAGTCAGTTATGGAACTGTTTTATATATAGAGACTATCCAACGTAGAGACATTTTATCTTCCCATCACTGATTAAGGATATGGTAGACATTACAAAGAGATTTTCGAAATATTTTCGTCAGAGATATGAAATTTTGCATGTATATTCATTAAAGTACAACTATATTAAACACCTTATAAAATTTTATAATTTTTTTTTAAAAAATTGAAATTAAAATTATTTTTTAAATGCTCCTTGCGATCCAATTTTTAACTTCCTATCTTAATTTTGCATTTATATTGCTTATAAATAGATTTTGAGCAGAGTTATGCATTACTTTGTACTTTCGCTGAATAGATGATTTTTAGGAAATATTTTTATGCTTGTACTCTGAATTTTCGTGAAATTTTTGTACTTTTATACACTTAAGTTAAACTTTGATAATCTGAACGATGTCGAAACCTAAAATGGATACAGAACTTTAGTTAGATGTATTAGAGGAGCGTTTATAATAAATTTTATAAAATTTCGTCAAAAATTATGACGCAAGGAGCATTTCAAAGGCTTTTGCTCTTAAAGACTTGCAAATCTGGAAATTACTCATCTTGAGAAAAAGTCATTTAAAAGAGGTTTTTTCCCCTACCTTTAATACTTACTTTTCTAAAGCCCCCAAGGTTTCATTTTACTCTTCATTACATATTTTAAATAAGTTTTATTCCAATATTTACATATTTTTAAAATATTAAGACACTAAAATACATTTATAATTTTTGTTCGATTTTTGGTAATTTGAAATTCCACCATCCCCTTAAAAATATACAAAAACTTTAAACGCAAGGCGACAAGAAACAATGCAAAGCTACCTATATTCTATCTTTGCATTGTTTTTATTAACTATGACATAATAATTTTGTATTAATGTGAGAAGCATCAAAGCAGTTATAAGAACGCAGATATTGGGATAAATATATATTTTTCAAAGATGAAAGCTGAATATAAAGACCAAGTATTTCAAATATGCATTATTCAGAGTTTCCTCGAAGTCTTTTCAGGAGGATAAAGCACCTGCCTTGTTTTTAATAGCACCAAATGTGCTATGACCTTTTGGATCTCAGAATGTTAACATGCACAATTTTATAACTGATGCTATTTAAAAAGAGAATAAGGTTGTATAAAACTCCTCAGCCTGCATGAAAATAATTTTAATTTAGCTTAAAAGTCACTTTTCTTTGTTCAAAGCAGTTTTTCCTTTAATAAACCTGAAATAAATAAAATCGAGTAATTGTCGTTTAAAATCATAACTAAATTTATTCTTCAGCAAAATATTCATGAGGAAGATTAAACAGGATTAATCATTCAGAATTTCTGTCTTTTGTTTCTCTGCATAATCTTTTATGAATTAAAATTCTTTACAAAGTATAAGTTTGAAGGGAATACAGCTCTGAGAATAATTTTGTCATAAAACGTATAGATGTTTCTCCCATTTTTGCGTTTAGCAATGAATGGTGGTTTGGTTGACTTGGTTTTAGAGCCCTACGGTTATATTTTGCAGTACGGGCTGCAGTAAAGGAAAATGAATACTAAAACCAGAATACGATATATAAAACTTACTAGTTTTATTTTAATTGAGAATTTTAAACATTCCGATCTACAAAAAAATTTCTCTTATTTTCCTGTTAACGTTTAGCTTACGGGACAGATTTTACCGATTCCCTCTTTAGAACGGGAAATTTCCTACACCCTTTGTAAGAACTTCTATTAAGGGGTTATATATATGCATACATACATACATGCACGAACGAACACGAATACACACACACACACACATATACACTCAAGAGCCAAAACATTATGACCACCTGTCAGTAACGAGTTGGCCCACCTTTGGCGCGTAACACAGCTTTAACCCGCCTTGGCATGGATGCCACAAGTCCTTGGTAGATGGCCGGAGACAGATTGTACCAGATGTTTAAGCAACGGTCACGCAAATCCGAGATATTGCGAATTGGTGGTCTTTGAACTCTGAGCTGCCGTCCCATGACATCCCAAATGTGTTCTATCGGATTGAGATCCGGTGAGTTAGGCGGCCGGGACATTAACTGGAATTCAGCATCATGTTCCTGGAACCACTCCAACACAATTTTAGCCTTGTGACACGGGACGTTGTTCTGTTGGAACATTCCATTTCCAGCTGGAAAAACAGAGGCCATGTAAGGGTGCAACTGGTATGCAATGATGTTCAGATACCCTGTAGCATTCATGGTCTGCTCTACCACAACCACGGGTCTCAGAGAGGCCCAAGAGAACGTCCCCCAAAGCATAATACCGCCACCACCGGCCTGTGTATGACCTACTGTACATTGAGGGAGAAAAAGTTCGCCTGGAAGACGGCGTATCCTCACATGGCCATCGGCGTGATGAATGACAAACCGTGATTCATCTGACCAGACAACTCTCTCCCACTGATCCATGGACCAGTCGCGATGTTCCTGGGCAAAGCGCAGGCGCAGTTGGCGATGACGCTTGGTCAGCAAAGGCACACGAGTGGGACGTTTGCTGCGTAGCCCCATATCCAACAGTGTCCTCTGAACAGTGTGCTGCGATACTATTCTACTTGGCCCTGCATTGTATTGGGCTCTCAGCTGAGCCACTGTCTGGCTCCGGTTTTGCTTCACCATGCGAGACAGTCTCCGACGACCTTTTTCTTTGATAGCGTGTGGACGTCCAACACCATGCCGTCTACTGCTGGTTTCACCGTCATTCATCCACTTTGCATAAGTAGTAACAACTGTAGGTCGCGAACTACCCACGAGTCGTGCAGTTTCGGAAATGCTTGTTCCAAGCCTTCGAGCCATTACAATCTGCCCTCTATCAAAGTCGCTTAGATCCGCAGCCTTTCCCATCACACTCTGAAGTAAGTGAAAGAATGATTCTTCAGACTCTCCAGCAGCAGTTAAATACCACTTTCACCTGATCACGTGCCTTCCACGTCATCCAGGCGAATTCATTGCAAAATGTAGGGGTGGTCATAATGTTTTGGCTCTTGAGTGTGTATATGTGTGTGTGTGTATATATATATATATATGTATATATATATATATATAGTCATTCGTGGGCCCTTATTCTTGGGATGCATGCTATCCCACCCCGTAAGGAAAGGATTAACTTTTCTGGACTTATTTCACTCTCTTGTGTCATCAGTTTGTGTAAAACACCAAGAACTTTGGATTCAGGCATACCATTAAGGGGCTGAGATATTTCATTAAGAGGAACTTTAGTGGGTCATCAAACATTCCACTATCATTTCACATTCGTCGAAAGTCCGTTAACTCGGCTGAATAGAACGCCTTGCATGTCTACCTTAAGTGAAAAGCGAACCAAATTTAAACTTCCTCACGTCGCTAGGACTGATGAGCTGATGGCTTGCCTCACTTGAGATCAGCAGATCCGAGTTCATCTCCCAGTCCTAACAGATAATCTTCATAACCTTTGCAAACATCTATTCGATGCTCGGTATTCATATTTACGCCGAGTTTAGTGATGTGTTGGATTTTATAATTCTACTTAGCATACCGTGTACTCATCTCTATGTATTAATGGCAGGAAGATATGCATGTTATTTCAAAATTTCAATGACAGATTTTTCCACGGATGTCTGAATTGTCCGATTCAATTAATTCATCTAATCCTATGAAACGCGGATTTAAACATATCTACTTCCATCGGTAAGTTGTTCATCCATGTTAAGTTGTTCTTAGTTCATTCATGTTCTTAGCACTTTTGTTCCGGCCAAGAGTCTCTTACACCTGTTAGTGTCCATGTCTTTGATTTTTTTACAACACTCTGTGGATGTCGCTGAGCGAATATTTTTATGCAGGTATATAATAGTTAACCGGTTATGAAAGAGCTCTTTCTTTGGGTTTATTCCCAGAGCTGTATAGTTTTATAGAACTTATTCACAACTCATCTTTAATATGGAAGTACTTTCTTCTATATCTTGTCGTTTTATAAATAAAACAGAAAGATATACGCGTGTTTTTGTCATGTTTGATTAACGATCCATAATCTTTATTTTTATGTGGTCGGTGCAAATGAAACTACCTCCCTGCGAGGATTAAAATGGTGTCTGAAAATTTCGAGGTCTGTATGAATATCCCTAATATTCGAGGTCTCAAGTGAGCTACCCCGGGGATGTGAAGAAAGATGGATTTAAATTATTTCTACATCAGAGTATAAAAAGCAGAGTAATCAAATATCATATTACATTTTCGTTGCGTAACACATCGCCTTTAACTCCAGAATCTTATAAAGGATATCACACATATATGGGGGAAATTCTGAGTAAAAGTATTTACCAATCATTTATTACTTAAAAACAGGAAACTAGTTCACTGATTTTTTTAAAAGTATTTGGCGTAGCATGTCACCTTTAAATATAGTTTACTGCTTCTTATTCATAATTTATTCTCCATCAACTTTTGAAAATCACGTTAGACTCAGGAATCGAGTATGAAAGTTAATTGCTTAATTGCCTTCCAAGCAAGAATTCTGCACACTACCAGACCATGTCATGATCCTAGGAAGTTCGTTACTTTCCTAATGTATATGTATATATATATATATATATATATATATATATATATATATATATATATATATATATATATATATTTATTTATTTAATTATATATATATGTATATGCATATATATATATATATATATATATATATATATATATATATATATATATATGTATATATATATGCATATGTATATATATATATATATATATATATATATATATATATATATATATATATATATATATATATATATATATATATATATATATATATATATATATATAAGGCTATTAACTATGGGGGGCGATCGCGCGACCTTAAAACGTGATAGTAGTTATTAAATATAGGATTTAGCAATTAAAGTCTGGGAGTTCAAATAGGCGGCGAAATGTATTGCAGTGAAAATAGCGCTTAAGTTTCGACTTGATTCAATCTCCGAAGAACCACATAACCACATGGGAGAATTTTAGGTAGACTTAACCTTGAAGTTGGCGCTAAGAAAGGAAATGGTTAGATCAGCGAAAAGAACATTCGATATGACGAAATGAATAATGAATGAGCGTCGGTAGCGCGTTATTAAAACTTAGAACAAAGAAGATTTTTAGAGACATGGTGACTTAAGAAGGGAGCAGACGTGTCGCCCTTGGGCGCACAGATTGTTAAAAGGGAGGGGGCGTAATTATTCAAGATTGGAGCTGGGAACTTTTAAGAATTTCAATAAAGTTCAGTGTGTTTAAATTAGAGTCGTCTACCATTCGTGTTCATTTTGGTTTACTACATTTCTTAGAAGTCATCAAATTATGAGTGTCCTCGCCACCGGAACACTGACTGCATGATGATTCAAAAAAGGTTTGGACTTATATTAAATAGTATAGGAGTAGAAGTCAAGTCCGACAAGAGCCGATAAAGAAGGGTATCTGCGCTGGATTACTGAAACCCCAATTTTATCATTTAAAAAAAAATCTTCGGTTGCTCATCTTTGTTAAAATGAAAACCAGATTGTTTCAAGTTTGTGCTTCAAATTTCAGTGGTGATGTCATCTATTAAAAATTGTTGCGGATTGTCAAAATTTACAAGAAAAATATGTGCTTCGGAGAAAAAATTGATCATCAAAAATTCATCGGAAAGAGGTTTTTAAAAAAATAATGTTCATCAAATTAAAAATTTGGATCGAGTTTAGTTTAAACAGCGACATGGCTGTTACTCAAGTCAACCAAAAGAAAGTGTGCCGTTAAAGAAGTAGTGAATTTTGATGTTGTGTGAGTTTCGACGATGGCGTTTTGTATTAAAGAAATTATCGGGGAACTTTCCGGAAAATTCCAGGATGTGAAGGAAAACTGTGTCCCATGGCTCTCCGGGACTATTTGGCGAGTGTTAAAAAAAATCGGAGAAAAAAGTTTGCGTTCGAAAATATATTATTTTTTTTAAATATGGAGAAATGTAAAGGTAAGAAATTTCATTCAAATCGATAAAATGCATATGATGATATTGTTTAAAATAAAACGATTGTTTAAAATTGTTTAAAATTGACGATTGAATTATTTTGTAGTTAAAATTTTGAAATTTGACAAATTTGAAATAATATTGATGAAAAATTGATATAAGTAACAATTCTGTGTAAAATGTGGTTTTCTGTGTAAATTTTGGACACTGGTGACAAATTAAATTGAGTGAAAAATGTCTGGCAATTTGGAACTATTTGTAATAAAAATGAAAATTTTAATATTGTGAAAGGGATTAAATATTTGTTGAAAATTATTTTCTGGGGATTGATCACTCCAGTCAATCCTGTTTTGTTTTCGGGTGGGGGTGGGGGGAAAGCTAGGTAGCAGAATAGTAATAATAATATTGGTAAAATTTTGAAAATGGTAATTTAATTATATTATGGAAAATTTTAAAACATGGTCGGGTCTAAATGTGCATTTTGATTTTGTTGCTGTTGGCAGTCTCGTTACTTTGTAAATATTTTTTAAAGTTTATTGATTTAATAATGTGTGTTTGATTTTCTGTACATTGAAAATGGGTACTTGAGCCTGTATAATAATTGGTATTTTCAGATATAATTTTATGAGTGTAGCTTTTAGTGTATTGATATAAATTTATTTGAAATATGATATTTTGTGAGGTAGGGAATTGAGTTGTATTGATCGAGATGTAAGGTCTGAGGTTTTTAAATTTGAAATTGGAAGAATTGTGAGTTTTGATTAAAATGTGACATATTTATGTTATGTGACATATTTGTATGTCAACATATTTTATCAATTTGTGTCTAGAAGCAGAACAAGGCATGAGTTCAACCATGTCTTCTTCAAACTTGAGTAGGGGATTAAAATTGGTTTTGAATGAAATGAAAAGTTTATGGTATTAAAATGTATGGGGAAAGTGTTTGAATGAAAGTTAATTTCATACCTCAATGATTTGCTTTTTTTCATATTGATAAATATTGTGTACTTTGAGTATAAGGCACATAAAATTGATCCTTTAAAATTGTTTATTCTGTTTCTGCATTAAATATTTGTTTCATTTGTTTCATTATTCATTTCTTGTGTATTCTTGGTTGCTATTTTTGGAGGTTTCCCTGTAAAATTTTCAAATAAGCATGAGTGTAAAGACATGCTTCCTTGATCTGTGAAGACTCAGAGATATAATATTTTGTACATCATGGTGAAAGCTAAAAATTTTGAAATATTGAAATTTAGAATGCAATAAGGTTATTTTTCACTATTGATTTGGTTGTGTCAAATTTGAAGTTTTGGAGGAATCAGGTATCCCCGATGATACCCTGAAAGCTCTTAGTAAAATTCCCAGTGCTGTTCTGGAGTATGACCACCATAACAGCAATCTGAGGAAGGGTTTTTGAAATTTTGGTAATACTGTAATAACTAAAATTATGTTGTTTGAAGTTTTGTGGCACCCCAATTTTATACAAGAACTATATGTCCAAGAACTCTGAAATTTGTAAATTTTTTAAAGTCAGGACTCATTTTTAGGTAAAGGACTCAAGGTGCTTCAGCACAAAGTTTGTTTTTCTTGAGCTACGAAGAATAGTGTGGGTGTTCACAGAAAATTTAATTATCATTTTCTTAGAATTTCAAGTTATATTTGTGTTTATTACATTTAATTTTAGTATTCCAGTAATAATGTTGATATAATATTCTTTTCTAATTAATTTTGATATATTGTTTGTCGTTTCACATCAGCCTGAATCAACTTCTGTCTCTAATGGAAACATTTATGTAATTTGTATTTTTTTCAGCTCCATGGGGCACGACTTTAGTAAATAAGAATATTAATTTTAGTCATTTTTTTAAATTAGATGTTCAAGTACTTAGGAAAATTTAATTATTTTTAATGTGGTTGAATCAAGTCGTAATTGAAGATTAAGTTAGTTGGGTTTCTGAAACCCAACTAACGAGTTGGGTGTGAGAAATCTGTACGCAAATGAGACTTTCTTACAAGACTGGTAAGTGCAGTTGCCAGAACTATGATCATCCGATACATGATACATGATGAGTTGATACAGATACGGATGAGTTGATACAGATACGGAACTCTGGATGATAAGATCCCGGTTAAACCTCTATCCCAGTAAAAGAGTCATCTGACAATTAGTTATTAGTCATTATAGTCCGTCGTGTAAATTAGTGATAAGATGACGATGATAAAAATTGTGATTTGTGGAAGAAAAATAAAGTGTTGTTTGCCAATCATTGGTCGCGATAATTATTAGTTTCTTTCATTGAGGGCGCCGTATAGATCAACAAGCATCACCCCCTGGGGCCACCTCAGTACAGAAAACTGTATCGTATTTATTTATTTTTGCCGTATTACTAAATTCCTCGTAAACAATGTGTACTCATTTATAAAGCATTATTTAATCCCTCTATCCTCAGCGATTGCACAGGAATGTGATATTCCCGTCTTTTTATGGCTGTACCTGAAAATTGTTGTTTTATTTTCAGTTCACAGAGAGTAAAGGAGCTGGAGAAATATATGATTGAAAAAAAATTAAGTGTATTTAAAAGAATGGCTAAGCGTGTTGCCAACGCAGTTGGCAGAGCAAGAAATTGCATTGTAACTTTTATAGAAATGTTACAATCCATCTGGAGAAAAGGAAAGAAAGATACAGATTTCAGGTCGCAAGCGAGTAATTTAATCTGATCACGTAGATTGTTCTACACTTTAAATGGATTTATTATCCTTATCCCCAGATAGCTGCTTATCACTTCCACATCAGTATTTGGAGTCTCTAATTACTATTTTATCATCTACACTATTTGGATTATATGATGGATTACTTTATCCTATATACTATGTTACACCAACTCGCTCTTTCAATATAAAATTCTATAGTTTATACGATTTATATGTCCCAAATAATGGATAAATTTTGCTCCATTTTCGTGTTATGCACCCCAGTTTAAAGCTGGCAAGATATCTTGCTGATGATCTATTATAATTTTTTTTCAGTTGAATAAATACCATACCGGTCATCTAAATATCATACCGTATATACCGCATTTAATAAAATAATGTTTTACGTGTAATTACGTATTTTTATAATTTTTAAATTAAAAGAGTTGTTTTTATTGTTTATTTGTAAAAAAGTATCAAAATACTTCTCACATATATATATTTCACCATATATTTCGTTTAAGTGGACCAAGACGTTTGCGATGGTCGAAAATGAAGAAAATTGTACTGTTATTTAAACCCTTATATCTATTTCCAGTATTTACATTGTACATTTCTTTCATACATTAAATTAACATTTAAGAATAGTTTTCTGCTAATTAAAAGTCATATTGTTTATATATTTTTAAAATGGTACCTTAAACAAGATATTTTTTTCTCGGAAAAATTCACTATTGAACAGTTAAGTGCACTTTATAAAAAAAAAACCCTATAAAATATCACCTCAAAATTTTGTTTAGTTATCAAAGACACTGGTACCTAATTATTTAATTAGGTACCAGTGTCTAGTACCTAATCCAGTGTCTAGTACTCCTTTGACTGGAAGAGTAGAAACTTTTCCAATCAAATAAAACAAATAATTTCCAATAATCATTGGTTAACACAAAAATATCTAGCCAGTTATGAAATTAAAAAAAAAGGTTCACAGTATCAAACAAAGGGTTTTTGATCACCAAGCAAAATTTCAAGGGGATTTTTTATATAGCTTTTTTTAAGTGTACCTAATTGTTCAATAGTAAATTTTCCGATATAAAATATCTTGTTTAAGATGCCATTTTAAAAAAAAAATTATAAAAAATGTAACTTTTAATTAGCATAAAATTAACCCAAATGATAATTTAATGTATGATAAAAACTATTATGTAAATATTGGAAATAGATATAAAGCTTTAAATAACAGTACAATTTTCTTCCTTTTCGACCATCGCAACAGTCGTCTTGGTCTCCTTAAACATTTCTCATCGTCCGATAAGACCTGTTTTGGGGACAAATTTCTTGCTTCTTTCCAGGAATGCAAATACCTGAAATTCTAGTCAGCATTTGCAAAAAAACAGCTCCTAATTAGTTGGTCGGAGGCGACGGTTATTTATTATTCTGAAGAACGAGCAAACGTTCTGCGAACACCCCCATTTCTCACATACCTTGAGTAAATGCCGAGAGCTCGTTGTTCTCAGGGTACAATCCTGCAACACAATGAACAGAAGTAAAAATGCCGTAAGCATTTCCTGAGAGATAAATGCTAAAACAGACGCTTCGTTAATCTAGTCTATAGTTTTCGTCTCGTTTAGCAGAAAAGAGGTTTGGAGGAAATATCACAGTTCCTGTGAAAATAAACCTCCTTATTTACTTTCTTACCAGTTTCATTTATTATATTCTCCTGAAGCCATCTTATGATGATACCTTTGTTGGTATTCTTTGCGAGTATTCTTTTATGTTTTTGGGGAGCGTAACTTATCGTGATAATTTATAATTAACTGTTCACTTATTTGTTAAATATGCGTAGCGTAAGGTTGTATGAAAATAAGAAAAAGTATTTCTTCCCCTAAGGTTTTTATTTATACGGATGCATATGGAAAATTAAGTAATTACGCAATGTGTTCATTGGAAATGATAATCACTTTTAACGTTTAAAGTACTTTTGTCACTTTAGTTAAATATTGATTCATAACATAGGTAAAATAAAAATATTCATAAAATAGGTAAGATAGATAAATTTCGATGCTATTTACATTGATGTATATAGACTATTCATTGAGTACAATGGGGATCCTAATTACTTAAACAGTTTAGGTATTTTTTGTCGATTTAGGTAAAATTTGATACCTGATATATGTAAAATAAAAGTATGAATAAAATTGGTAAGATATTTAAATTTTTAGATTATTTACATTGTAGAGTATTCAGTAACTACTCAATGAGGGCAGTGGGGATCTTAATTACTTAAAAGATTTAGTACTTTTGACAATTTTAGAAAAAGAAATGATGCATAATATACATGAAATAAAAACATGCATAAAATAGGTAAGATAGTAAATTTTGATGATATTTACATTGATGCATATAGAATCTTCAGTAACTACTCAAGGAGTGCAGTGGGGATCATAATTGCTCAAATGTTTTAGGTAATTTTGTCAATATAGGTAAATATTGACGCATGATATACGTAAAATAAAAGTATGAATAAAATTGGCAAGATAGGTAACTTTTTAGATTATTTACATTGATGCATGTAGAATATTCAGTAATTACTCAATGAGTGCAGTGGGGATCATAATTACTTAGATGTTTTAGGTTCTTTCGACAATTTTAGATAAAAATTTATGCATAATATACATGAAATAAAAACATGAATAAAATAGGTAAGATAGTAAATTTTGTTGCTGTTTACATTTATGCATATAAAATATTCAGTAACTACTCAAGGAGTGTAGTGAGGATCATAATCACTCAAACGTTTTAGGTACTTTTGTCGATATAGGTAAAATTGATGCATGATATACCTAAAATAGAAATATGAATAAAGTTGATAAGATAGGTAATTTTTTCGGCTATTTACAATGATGTATATAGAATATTCAGCAACTACTCAATGAGGGCAGTTGGAATCATAACTTAAACGTTTTAGGTACCTGTCGATTTAGGTAAATATTGATTCATAACATACGTAAAATTAAAATATTCATAAAATAGGTAACATAGGTAAATATTTATACTATTTACATTGATGGATAAAGAATATTCAGTAATTTCTCAATGAGTACATTGTGGATCATAATTACTTTGAACATTTCAGGAACTTTTGTAGATTTAGGAAAATATAGATTCATAACATACGTAAAATAAAAATATTCATAAAATAGGTAACTGGGTAAATATTTATGTTATTTACATTGATGTATAAAGAATATTCAGTAATTACTCAATGAGTACAGTGTGGATCATAATTACATTGAACATTTCAGGTACTTTTGTAAATTTATGAAAATATTGATTCATAACATACGCAAAATAAAAACATTCATAAAATAGGTAACATAGGTAAATATTTTCGCTATTTACATTGATGGATAAAGAATATTCAGTAATTACTCAATGAGTATAGTGTGGAACAAAATTACATTGAACATTTCAGGTACTTTTGTAGATTTAGGAAAATATTGATGCTATTTACATTGATGCATATAAAATATTCAGTAACTACTCAGTGAGTTCAATGGGGATTATAATCACCTTGATGCCATAGGTACTTTTGTAGCTTTTGGTAAATAATGTAGCTTCAGGGCTTTTAGGACAACCAGCCTTACTGTACATCGCTCCAAGACAATGATTTTGATCCACGAGTCAACTAATGTTAAAAATTTAACTGTATTAATCAACAATAAGTTGCTCTATTAATTATACAACTTTTTGTAAATTTCTAAAATATTTTTTATCTTTTGTGAAATCTTAAAAAAAATTTGTTTTTGTGTGTCATATCAGAATTAAGCGATATTCGTTTGCATGTAGATTAAAACGCACATTATAAAATAAAACACTATATTCTCAATGAATAGTGAAAGTACTTTAGTTTGAAATTTTTTCTTATGTCTACGTTAAGTGTCTGGAACAAATGCACAAAGATTCTTAAAATCGATCGTTAAAGTAGAAATCGGCTATTAGTTTCCAATAAATATATAAATAAATAAATAAATAAATATATATATATATATATATATATATATATATATATATATATATATATATATATATATATTATATCGTCTTTAGTAGGACATAGATAATTGTTTCTATAGATAGTTAACATATTTCAGAGAATTTTCCTTAAACTATTTTGAAATTGATCTTAAAACGTTGGTGTTGTTGTCTCTAATGCCCCTTGGCCGGAATTCCTAAATTGTTCCAAAGCATTAGTGAACTTTCCATGGAGTCAATCATACTCGATGCCCCTCTGGCCTGATAACGAGCTATAAATATTTGCTTGAAAGAAGTCGCCAGTTTGTCGCCATCATGAAAATATGGTCCTTTATAAATAAAAGTGTGGTTTAAGAAGAAATCTGAGAGACATCTCCCAATAATTTGAATGTAAAGGAAATTATGTACTATCACTAAATAAAACTCAGTTTTTTAAGTTTACATTCACTAGCATAGCAGAAAAATCTATACTTGTTCGTAAACACATAGGCTCAACCATGTATTTTTTATGTCAAAGCTCTCATTTCCTGATTCATGTTTGATATCACCGTTTGGAAACTTGGTCATTTGAGCAAGTCCAGCTAATGTTTTCGCATTTCCCGATAGGTCTGAAAAACAAACATGCTATCGTGGTTTAGATCGATTGAAGGCAAAGCAAAAATATATGGCTTTTCCGATAAACGAAAGTATGGTATGAAAAGAAATCTGAGAAACATTGTGCTATCCTATAATTTGAATATAATGAAAGTTATGCATAATTGCAGGTAAGAAAAGACAATATTCGGTAACGTTCACTAATAAAGTAGAGAAACTACCTTGGTTGGCATAGATACACACGCATTGCTTCTATATCGAAATATTTAGCCATCAATCGATTTTGCGTCTAGCAAAAATCGCAGTGTACATAAAAACTTGATTAGCTTGCTCTAAATAATAAATCAACACCCGAATACAAGAAAAAAATTTGGAAACTTTGAAAGTGCTTTGAAAATACTCCCCATTTTTCGAAAAGGATTTTCCCTTCTTAAACATTTTAAGCACAATAACACACGTTCTGAAACGTTTTACACACTTAAAAATTTAAAATATAATACTTGTATTATATTAATTTAAATGATAAACAATGCCATTTTTTACTCTTTATATGAAATTTTAATTCATAATGAAGCAATATTGCACTGGCCAATATCTTCTAGATTGGGGTCTTCCTTTCGTATAAAATTCTTTCTGTGAAATATAAAGGCAATTAGGTCATGTAATATTTCAAAATACATAAAAATTTAGATTATATTGCTCTACAGAAAGTAAAGAAACATCCCATTTGATGAGAAATATTGAAAACAATCAATATGATATTGAAAATAAAATGAACGCTAGATTATTTGTGAGCGTAATATCTGTGTCTCGATTATTAGTTTTGCGGATTATCTGCACATCACCAGAGAAATAGGTTAGAAATAAAATACATATTTTTCTGAACAATGCCAATATGGCTCTTAAACGAAGGCATACGCAGACATTTTTCAGAAAAAAAAATTGAAAATTTACGAAATTTTAATAATTTTTAATGAAACTTTTTCAATTCACTGTGGTCAATTAATTTAAAGCCTCTCTACGATTTATTTTCTACCTTAAATGTGTCTTTTTTTTCAATTAGAAGTGTCTGTGTGTCTTTCCCCGTACACCGGTGCATTAATTAGAACGAATAATCAAAAGATAATTTTTTGCCAATTTTTGACAAATTACCATTTTTACTCATTTTAATTTTAAATCGGGCTTATATTTTAAACATAATAAATTTAAAAATGATATTGATGTTATTTTATTATTTAAAGTGATAAATAATGTCAATTTCAATGTCCTTTATTTAACACGTATCCGAATTAAAGGGAGGTTTTGCAGTTTAAACTGGTATGGCGATTTCGTTCACGTCTTTGCTTTCTCGAGTAACATTGAGGATGAGTTTAGAAATGCATAGTGTTCTAGGACTTAAAAAAAAATAGGAAGGAATGTCATGAAGTCTTCAACGGTACGAGATCATACAGAGAAATCGCTGGCGGAGACCTATATCCCCGTTCTCCTCGAGATTTTAAAAATCTCACAAATTCGAGTATCCTTGCTGCTCTACGACACCAAACGCAAGAGAGGCACGTTGGTTTATCCCTAGCTCCGTGTTTCTTCGATCAGCAGGAGAAAAATCGGCAGTTTCGATAATCTGATCGCACCGCTTTCACGGTTAAAACGGAATCGGCGTCAACGCTATGTTTTCGGGTTTTGGGGCAGAGGCTTTTGGAGTAATACGCCTTTATCATAAATAACAAGCATCTCTAGTGCTACGTTTTGTCAAAAAGGTGCCTAAAGACAATAAAATAGTATTGTGGTTTCGCTGACCGCATCACTTGCTCGAATAACTTGAAACCTTCTCTCCCTTGTTCGTTTTTGGGATGCGTTTGGCAATGCCTAGTTCTCTAAACAGTTCTTTAACTGCGTAAACTGCATCTCCCCGATCTCCTTGGAATTTTAAAAGTCTCGCAGATTCAATTATCCTTGCTATTTTCCGACTCCCGACATGTGAGGGGCCCGTAGGATCATTCCGATATCTCAATGTTTCTTAGATCGGTAGCAAGAATATCGGTAATTTCGACAATCTGATGTCACCACTTTCACGACTAATTCGGAATAGGAGCCAACGCTGTATTTTCGGCTTTCTAGGAAGCGGTGTCCTGGAGTAATTAACCTTTCGAATGAATTAGAGGTGTCTCTAGTGCTACTTTTTTCCAATAAATTGCCGAAAAACCTATAAACGACGGAGACCGTATCCCCTCGTTAATGAATTCCAGTATAATTTAGGCTCTTCGAAGCCTAAATTATACTGGAAAGTCCCGAAAGCTCCGTGTTTCTTCAAAAGGTAGCAGGAAAATTGGCAATTTCGATAATCTGATGTCACCGCTTTTCCGTTTAATTCGGAATCGGAATGCTGTATTTTTGGCTTGCTAGAAAGAGGTATTTGGAAAAATAAACATTTAGCATGAATTATAGGGGTTTCTAGTGCTACGCTTTACCATTAAAACTAAACTCACGGCGCAACAGTCCAATGTGGACCAGGGTCGCTTTCTTGACCCCTGATTTCTTGACTGTGCGCTTGGGGTGCCATACAGCATATGTCTCAGTCAGGTGGTCAACCTGACGTGATACCCCCAAAGTTTAGTTCCCAAGCATGTTTGGTCCTCATTTTATCGACCCACTCAAGGGATGAAAGGCTGAGTCAACCTTCCCCAGTCGCAGGGTCGAACCTTGGACCTGTGGAATGGCAGCTTGTTGCTTTTAACCACTACGCCACCGGTCTTCACGTTTTACCATTAAGGTGTCGACAAAACGATAGGGTAAGTGGCGGATACACGCCATATGAGGAGAGGTACTGTAATTCCAATATCTCGTGACGTCGAAAAGAGACAGCTATACTTTAAAAGGATTTCGATAGAGACGCAATCAATCAGAGAAACAAGTGAATGCCGGCTCCGCTGCGCTTGGGCTTGTTGTGTTGACTGCATAATAAAAATTATATCCCGAAAAATGTCTGGTTAAAATTTTGCGTGATATATTGTTGTTGATTACCAGTACCACGAAGATGCGGCGAAAGAAGCATCCATTTAAATTTCTTATATTGCTTCTTCGCAACATATTTTCACAGTAGGTTTTCATTATTATGGCATCTCACCTTCAAAATGTGGAGAGATGCCACCCTAATCAACGTTCACTCTGGTATTTTTTTTTATTTAATGACATATTCAGTCCATTCGGGGTACCGATGAAGTACACCCGCCAAACCGGGGATAGTCAGAGGCCAGCGAACAGAATTGTAAGATAGCTATTGAAAATGTGAAGATGTGAAAAATATCAAAGAATAAGGCGCAACAAACTTATGGGGTTTCTATCCGTACATTGACCAGACGACTGCAGTTTGGTAAACTTCCAAAATCTACCTTGGGACCACAAGGTAATAAACACACTAAAAGCATCATCCTCAATTCAACAAATTGTGCAAGCTGAAAAAAAAAACCACAAAAATTCTTGAAGCAGAGACACCGATTACAAGACAGCCAAGCTCAATCGTAGAACGCAAGCAAGTTATAACATCTGCATGCGTTATAACATTGCATGCGTTCTAACATCTCCTAAAAATGTGGTCAAAAAACCCTCAAAAGTTTTTTTGATAAAAGGAGCAGCCAAAAAACAACGTATAACAACAAATTTAGCTCCATCAATATCTCACCAAAGTGCAGCTAGTTCCATTGAAGATGATAACAATGTGTGAATTGAGTGATCGGAAAATTATTATTCACCAAAGAAGAAAACGGAATGTTTAAGTGTTTATCCTGTTTAAAATGGCTTGATGAGTCTTGCACGATGTACTCCCCTCATTGCAATAATTGTGGGAGTGACATTTTACGACAAAAGCTTCAAAATATAACTAAACAATACCTATGGCATCTCTCCCACAAGGTGTGAGATAAACGCCACTTTGTCAAACTTTGTAATTTCTTTTTATAATTTTAATTCAACTACAAGAAATTTTAACTAACTTCGCAAAAAGTAGCATTTTTCGTTGAATACAAGTTGTGCATATGGTGTTCGATTTCTTTCAGCTTCAGATCAAATTCTTCAATCCTTGAATCTCATCTCTTCTTAACCCATGCAGACTTTCTATACCCCGATTTCCTTCACCAACTTCCTAAGTAGCACGGTAGACCATGGATGGATTTTTTCCATCGGTTTATGTACCCAGCTAAACTAATTTTGCCATGAGTTTTTACTGAATAATGGACGTAATTTAAACTCTAAAGTAACAAAATATATTTATGTTATACTTCCCAAATTGAAACTTCTATTTACATTTTATGAAATCTCATTATTTATTATTTTTCCATTCGGCATTATTATTTCAAAAGACACACACACACACACACATGTATATATATATATATATATATATATATATATATATATATATATATATATATATATATATATATATATATATACATACAGTAAAAATTGTTTATAAGAACACTGGTTATAATAACATCGTTTATAAGAACATATCGCTTTTAGTGACTTAAAATTTATCGGTTTCTTGGAAAATAAATTGCTTATAAGAACATGTTAATTGTGAACAGATGGGAAGTAGCAGCACGTTGTTCTTCAACCATTTTATCCATTTTTTATCAAAAAGAAAATCTCGCGAAGTAATTCGTCTGTGGTCAGCCCTCATAAAGTAGAGGTTGCCAGAAAATGTGTACCTCCAGAAAACCGTCAACAAAACAAAGCTTGCCAAGAAAAGTGGGCCAACAACCATACCTTTGGTGACTGGGGCATAATGATCGGAAGTGCTGACACCGCCAAGCCAGTCCCCCAAAACATCCACCCACCAGTAGAGACCGACAAAAATATTTATGAGGTCTGGAACCATGCAAGACGGCTAGAAGTTCCTGATCGGTGGCGAGAAGAAAGAGTAAAAGGCAATTACAACCCTTCTACAGCTGTCAAAAGTCGTCACAACAGAAAAATGGTTTGTCACAGTTGTTCAAAGAGTTAAGTACATATTCAATGATGAGTGCAAAACGTAAAATTTTTACGTTGAGGACATTGGATAGGACGTTGCGTTTCAAACACGGAAACTACAGTGGTAGTAAGCTTTCAAAAGAAATAATAACAGTTATGGATGCTGCAAATTTAACCGGAACTGAAAAATTGAAGCTTTTAGTGATCGGGAAATACAAAAAACCGAGAGTATTTAACAATATAAAATTGCTGCCAGTTGATTATCATTCAAATTCTAAACCATGGATGACAGGAGAAATCTTTGAAAACTGGTTACGGAAGTGGGACCAAGAATTTATTAAACAAAAAAAGTGAAATCTTCTTATTGTGGACCCCCAGCCAGTAATTTCCCAGCCCATCCTACGGTTCAAGGTCTACATGCCATTAAATTTAACTTTTCTTCCTCCCAACACAACCTCCGTATTACAGCCTATGAAGCAAGGCGTCATTAAGTCCTTTAGAAATCATTTAAGGAAGAACTTGATTCTACAAATCATCGAAGATATTGAAAATAAGAAAGAACCGAAGATTTCAGTACTGGACGCTATCATCATGCTAGAAAAGGCGTGAAAAATTTTAAACCTTTAATGATTTCGAATTGGAGCTTTTCGCGGCCCTGTGGTGCAGCGCGCTGGTTTTCGGTGCTGAGGGTGCTCAGATCGAATCCCGGCGTCGCGCCACAAAAAATGCCTCCGTTTGTGTCGTCCCTTCATAAGGGGTAATGCTGTCCGCCTATGTGGTGCCTGCATAATAAAATTGACAGTAAACTGCGGCGTAGTACAGACGAATGTTTGACAAGTGCCTCCGCATTGGTTTAAAAAAAATGAGATTTCGAATTATTTGCGGCATACTGGTTTTCTTAGGGTTGAAAATCCTCCCGTTTTTTAAACTCAAGACGCTAGAGATGAAAAGCTTCAAGACTGGGCTCGAGATTTGCCAATTGAACAAGATTCATTTCAGGAATATGAAGACATAGATTTGGCTCTTGCAACTCATAGAATGTAACGGATGAAGATATTGTTGCAGGCGTAAATGCAGAGATTTCTACCAGAGATGATGATATTGAAGTCAGTGCCAGTTCAGAAGATCTTTTCAACGAGTTTTCTTGCCTGAGTTAAAAAAAAATGTTTTCAGCAATCAATACTGTTAATAAATTTTTAGCTTGCAATGACGATTTTGTGAATGATCCGATAAAAAAAAAGAACTTATCACGATAACCGAAAATTATTTTTATTTACTACAAAAAAAAAAAAAAAAAAAAACTAAAGAAACAAATATTACTATTTTTCAGAAAATTAATAAACATGTAAAAGTAAAATATTGCATTGTATGTACATTCATAATAGCTACATAATTTTATTCATTTTTCTTTTTAACGTTCTTACAACTATGCATTTGAAAAAGTTTAAAAATACATACTTATATGAAAATAAGCAGTATATTTTTACTTGATTGGACTTGAACCTTTTAACCACTTTTTGAATGTCATGTTTCAGGCATAAATAAAAATTTTGTGACAATGAATTTAGTATTTCCAGCAGTTTTAAGTTATCTACCAGATATAAAAACTGTCGGTTATAAGAACCAGTTTTTAAAGTCCCCTGGATGCTCTTATAAGCGATTTATACTGTATATATATATACATATATATATATATATATATATATATATATATATATATATATATATATATATATATATATATATATATATATATATATATATGTGTGTGTGTGTGTGTGTGTGTGTGTGTGTGTGTGTGTGCGTGTGTGTGTGTGTGTGTGTTAAGAATTAATTAGAAAATAATTAAGCAATTTACAGGGGGGGCCTCAGAAAAATTAAATTTAACAATAAAATCATTGGCAAGACGAGATTGGCTAGAGTAGATGACCTCGATTCGCGAAATTGAAGTTCCATGGAGGGAATTTATTTTTAGATAGATGTACAGGGTTTGGCGCGAAAATTATGCTTAGATAAACAGAAAAAGATTCTAGAATTTTCCAGGTGGTGCTTCGTGCATGTGCCATAAAGGGGGACGCGCTGATGAGAACAGAGAATTACGCAGATTAAATTGGGAGCTTGTTGCTTGCGGGCGTTTAGCGACTCAGCGGCGATTTTCTTGAAAACGGCGAGCGTTAAGTTGTGCAGTTGGATCAGTGGTTGTAATATATGAAACAATAAAGCTGATTTCCTTGGACTTATAATGTGTGATTTCTGTTTTGGACTACATTACTTAGGATTTTCAAGGAGTTACATGACCTTGGTGCCACGAACTGAATTTAGCAAACGGGTGTGAATCAAGCGCCGTTTCATATATATATATATATATATATATATATATATATATATATATATATATATATATATATATATATATATATATATATATATATATATATATATATATATATATATATATATATATATATGATTTCATTCGAAAACAAAAATATTGGAGATAAGAAGAAAAACATTAGAAATTTCAAATTTAACAATGATAAAGTACACCCTACAAAATATATTTCAAATTCTCATTCATGTTCTCTTTCGTTTGACTTCTATCCATCATTTTTTTTTATTTTAGAACCATCAGTTAGAAACTCTTTGACTTTCAAGAATATATTCCCTTACTTAAAACTGCCTCCATCCCAGAAAATCATTAAAGTAGACAAGACTTCCACCAGCCTTCCTTGCTTTAATAACATTATCACCGAGACGCATTTCCACTCCACCGGCCGAGTCTGTTTGGTGACTCAACAGACTACTCGAAGTGTCACTTTAAGTCTCTATTTGCAAGTCAAAACAGCAAGAGGCTTTTCTACTAATTAAGCAACTCTGTGTATACGAACTGCATGCAGCCCCAAAGCATCTTAGCACTGTTGCACGCCGCATTAGTTATAGATTACGACGGTGTCAGATGGCCGTGAGTTAACATAATTAAATGAAATGCATTATCGATTTTCGATCCCTTTTTGTTTAACGCCGGGTTCTTTCATCTTCTGATCATTGTGATAAACTTGGTGAGACGTATGTTGTAGAAAACTACAAACACACACACACATATATATATATTTATATGTGTTTATATATAAATAAATATATATATATATATATATATATATATATATATATATATATATATATATATATATATATATATATATATATACTAGCTGAAAACCCGTACTTCGCTACGAAGTACATTCAAATTAAATACAACGGTCAATGTATGCAATTAATTTCAAAATTATGTATAAATATATTTATAATAAATACAACGATCAATGTATGCAAAAATGTATAAAAAAAAACGAAAAAATATATTTATAAAAAATCGTAACGGATATTTTTATACACAAAATAATGTAGAACAAAATATAGTACAGTTTGAGGCACATATCTTTACTGTATTTTAATATTTTTTTAGATAATTTCCAGTCGTCTGCCGCATTAGCAAGAAGAAAAGATATTTTTTGTCTATTTCGTTGTTATACACGTGACGATAAATTTATTTAAAGTACCAGAAAAATAAATCACGTGATCAGCTTTTAATAAATTAAATTCTAAAAATTAATCTTTAAAAATTCACCAAAAATCAGAAAATGGAGGTAAAGATTCGACAAAGATTTCATTTTGAAGGAATTTTTATAGTCTTTCTCGTGATATAAATTTTATAACCCTCAATTTATTATTATACAAGCAAACTTAAAAAAATTACTAAAGCAGCTTAATAATTTAATTTTAAAAAATCTAAGAAGAATTTTTTCTTTCTTAGTGCACCCCTATCTTTCTTAGTGCACCCCTACACTAAAAGAAGAATCACCATGCAAAATTTCATCCGTTTATGTCCAGTGGTTTCGTCTGTGCGTTGTCTGTCAGTCAGTCAGTCAGTCAGTTACTGAACTGTTTTATATATATAGATTACATTACTGCACCTATTACAGTATCACAATTACTGTATCTATTACTGTATCACAATTTTACTACACAGGCTTGTAGAGAACAATAAAAACCTGTCATTACGTCTAGCTCTTACCTTTTTATTTTGCTAACAATGTGTCTAACTTAATTTAATATTTCCGGCTTCAAATGGGTGGCAATACGACTCATAAACTTTGTTATGGACGAGTCACATTCGTTATCTGTTAATACAAGTCCCTGTCAGATAGCCACTTTTATTAGGATAATATTCTGCAAACATAAACAGACGCGTGATGAGAATAATTTGAGTATTTACAATGTTTTGTCTGGTCTATTCCATAAAAATAAAGATAAAAAAACGTTTTCTAAATAATAATATTAACACTGTGGCCAGGCCAAGTTTCCCATACGGTGCCTTTTTATATCGACACTGACGAATTTTATGAATTTA